>BMAO01035842.1:0-28675 GCA_019973975.1 Trichonephila clavata | reverse complement strand
AATCAAATTAACTCAAATTAAACATTTAAAAAATCATTTTATTCAGATTCTCATACTATTCAAAATAATCAGGTGGATATAACATTTCTCTTACTTCTCTTAAAATATTATCTAAGCAAAGATTTTCTAAAAATTCTTCAGTTACATAATTCATAAGTTCCAATACTAAAAAGTGCTCATTTTTTTTTTCAAAAAAAGATTATTATAAAAAACATTCAAGAAAGCGATTTAAAACATTCCACAGCCATCTTGTAGAATCAAGATCAGACCCGCCGCCTGCGCCGCCTCTACAGGAGAAAAACAACTCAACTCCCCATCAACTCGAAAACCAAAACCATAGCAGGAGGGAAACAACTCAACTCCGCGCCTGCGCCTACACCGCGCCTGCGCCTTTACCGCAGAATCGGCTTTTCTTATCTACTTTTATATCTATGGTTGGGCATGGTACACTCTTGAAAAAATAACGGATTGCTTTAAATATGTTACAAGTTTGAGTAGTGATGTTAAGACTACACAGTGCCCGTTTTAAAGACAGTAATATTGAAAGTAATTTGTGTTTTCTTTTTAGATTATATTATTAAATTTATTCTTGAAATAAAAAAAATTTTACCGGTCTTAATTTTAAAAATTAGAAATTTTTCTTGTAAAATACTCAATTTTTAAAGTTTTTTAGTTATTTTCAGTGATTTCTGTTTCTTAAGATTATTGAGAACAAAAGTTAGTATGGATTTGAACATTTCAAACTAATATTCCCTACTAAAAATTCCTTGTTGAATTTTAATAATTATTTTTACAGCTATGGAAAAAACATCAAATTTTTTAAAACTATTAATTTAAGATTTTTAGAAAAATTAACTAGTGCTCTCAGACCGAAATCCATATTAACTTTTAAAGAACATATATATATATAAATTCTACAAAAAATTTTCAATATTATCTTGAACAGAAAAAATCCTTGGGAGAAATATATCCTCAAAATTGAAAAGTCTGAGAAAAACACAGTTAGTTTCTAAAGGCATAAAACAAAAATTAATAATACCTCTAAAGATCTAATTAAAAAAAAATGTTTTTATCCAAATTATGTACACTGTATCAAAACACTACTTTAATTAAATATGTTATATGAGGATATATTTTTTTTTTTATATTTAAAATATGTTTACATAAAATTGATAGCATTTGTTATATATATACGATGACAGAGATTACTCAGCCTAATCTTATCATGATGCTTTCAAAAAAGTTTTGAACTACTTATAAAAATAATAATGATACAAACTGAAATTAGAAACCCCCAGGTTTGTACGCATAACATCTAATTTTTTCTCAGTTTTAAGTCGGTGCAATTTAAAAAGTTTGATTTTTATTACATGACTTGAAATTATTTTACTATAGTGTTATAATACATTTTGTAATATCATAGATAAATTCAGTTATATTTGTGTATACGGAATACTTGAACTTAATAAAGTCTCATTGTAGTATCAGCTGAAAAAAGGCTGATTTTAAGTCATATAATTTTCAGTAGTATTCCACCTCTTCCAAATATTGTCTTTTAGTAACACAGGAATGTTTTGAGCCCGGCAATTTCTCAATAGGAAAAAATTAATGAAAGCAAAAAAAGCTTCTAAGGTTTTTAACTATGTGTCAAAACACAAATATTGCTCTTTAAAAATTAAAAACATCGAAACATAACTGAACAGAAACGATTTTAGTAGTAAAAGTAAGAGTTAATAGCCATTTCACTGAACGAACCGATTATTCTCCCAAATATCTCTCTTTATATACAAGAAAAATTTCATGATGTTGTAAAAAATTTATTTCAAGGTTTTTTTTAAGGTGAAGTTAACAAAAGAAACTACATCTTTTTTACAGAATGGAGCAAACTCACAGTTTGGACAAATTTACATTTATGATAGGGAGGCTTTGCATGAACGTGCATAAATAGTTAAACGGGACGATGTGTTACAAATTTTACAGCCAATTATGAAGAAAAAACCGTATGAACTACATAATACAAGGAAATTACAGTTTTACAATTTGAGCTGTGATAGAGTTGCATAATTTGTACAATGGGAGTTGGTCCGCCATTAGGCAGATAAGGGAGGGGGCGGTACCTCCTTCCAGTTTTTAATTAAACTTTTAAGAATGGAAAAATGCTTTAAAATGATTGCTAAACTAATCACTCTCTCTAAACTGTCAAATATTGAGATTGTCAACTCTCAGAAAACTTCAAATATATTAAAAACTGATTGGTTATCAGACTCCCTTAACCTTTTCAATAGAATTTTTGCTATTCCTGGTGGGCGCAGTAGCTTAGTGGTTATGGTCACGAGTTCATGTCTGGAGTGTCATGGGCTCAAATCCTGTTGCCACTAAAGACCCTCCGTGTAGATGAGGCATTCCTCCCAATTATGTGGTAGTTAGGAAAGAGGGATGCCAGCTCAGGTGTCATTCTCGTTACTCGACCGAGGTTGAACATTACGAGGTTTGTGATCAATAGCCCTCTTGTTGCTTTATAGAGCGACACTAATCTCTCTCTCTCTCTCTTTTGCTAATCCTGCTCCAGGCACATAAATTACTTTAATAAACCCTGTAAAAATTCTCATTTATAGTTAATCTTTTATCTTCAAAATTTACATATCTAATATTGATTGAATTTTTTCCTAATGGGAAATTTTAAGAGTGCAGTCCATTTGTACGTAGCTGCTTTAATTTCGGAAAGGACTTCCTTTCCAAATACAAAAATAACTTATTTTTGAGATCTGTGCATAATTCTCTGTTTTACGAATTTTTTATTCTGCTTATGTGATCCATTAGCACAGAGTAGTAAGTATTTAACAATTCGATTAAAATTTTCCAAAAATTCCATTACATTAAAACTGTTTAAATGTAATTTTATAGCAAAAACATGAAGAAAATTACATTTTCAAAACATTCTCTTTTCATTGAAAATACTTCTATGTAATATTTTTTCTATGTATATATAGTTAGGATTTTTCTTTACAGAGCCTGAATTAAGATTTTTGAAACATTCACATTATTTTTAGAGTTACTATTGAAATAACAACCAGGCTTCTTCATAAAAATTTCTCTACTTTATTAATATAAGTCCACTTCTAAATTATACCTTCTAAAAAGTCCAGTTGAGGTAGGGATTCTTGGGAGCTTCCCAAATCGAATAACAAAAACTAAACTTTCGTAACATCAAGAATTATTTTGAAGATTATCGAATTTTAGATATCCATAATAATAATGTTTACGATAAATTTTACATCTCGCCATATTGACATCAATAGGAGTATTGTAAAGTTTTCATATGCAAGAGTATATTATTTTAATTCTTGATTATTTTAGGGCCCCGGTGCATAGCATCCATTAACCACTCCCGGCAGAAATTAGCTTTAAGAGCTTTCAGTCTGGTTGAAATGACAATTCTACAAATGTTTCACTCACTAAGAAAGTATACACCCACAATAACCCCCTTTTTTCAGTCCCAAAATAGATTCCAATCGCCTCTCCCTGAAATAAACAGCTATCCTGTTCATGTGTTTCCCCCACCCTCCTCAACCTTATCTCAAGGTCACTTGACCGTTTCATCTTGGAAACAAATTGTCAGAACTTCCTTCTTTCATTCCAACGAAGAGGGTCCCGTCCCTAACAATGACGTGATCTCATGACGTAGTCTAGGGTTACTTTAATTCTCTTACCACTCCCCCTTTCAAATAAAAAAAGCAGAATTAGTGTTTCTGAAGTGATTAAAATCATTATTCATGTAGCAAAATATTCTTTTTCATAAAATAAAGTATTCTTAATGTGTATTTGAGCAGTTTATGCTCAATTTTCTTCTAAAGTAATGTTTTAAAAGTTTTGTACGTAGATTGCATACACGTGGCGCCATCTGCAGTCATTACACTAAAGCTTGCCAAACATGGCGTCCGAGCATTTTGGAAGCAAAGATATATGTATTTTTCGTATTTTAAAAATTTTCTAGACCATTTCTGACATTTTTACATTTCAAGGTGGATTTATATGAGTAATTTACGTTCTCAACAAAAGTTTCATATCCAAATAATGTGGTTTCATTAAGTTAAAGTACACTGACCTTTTCAGTACATTTAGAAGTCCACCTTAAATGTAAGCTTCAAATTTTTGTGATGCATGAATATGAGGAAATGTGTTATAAAGTAACAAATTTGACAAAGATATTTCAGAAATTGCACATACATAAAGAAAATAAATGTTATTTTATACATTTTTCTAATTACACATGAATAAATGCCATTTTATATTACATAACTTTGACTGAAAGCGACGTTGTAGATATTTCACACAATTGACTCTTGAATGGTGTGAATGCGCAAATAATATCATAATATAATAATCCAATAAAATGGCAAGCAGCAGAAACAATACATGATATGCTTTTGAGAAATTATTCCTTTTCCTTGATTTATATATGTAAATGCACATTTGAATAACCAAGTTGAGAAAAAATTTTTTAAATATTTCACACACATGAAGTTTTTCCTAGGTATGAATCAGTAAATGCTTCTTCAATTAACTACTTTCAGATAAAGTCTTGTTGTACGCTTCACAAACATGAAACTTTTCGTTGCTATGGATACGTAAATGACTCCTTAAATGACCAATTTGAGAGAAAGACTTGTTGCATATTTCACACACATGAGGCTTTTCCTTGGTATGAATACGTAAATGACTCTTTAAATTACCAATTTGAGAAAAAGCTTTACTGCATGTTTGACAAATATGAGGCTTTTCTTTGGTATGAATACGTAAATGACATTTTAAATGACCAATTTGAGAGAAAGCCTTGTTGCATATTTCACACACATGAGGCTTTTCCTTGGTATGAATACGTAAATGACTCTTTAAATTACCACTTCGCGAGAAAGCCTTGTTGCATATTTCACAAATATGAGGCTTTACCTTGATATGAATACGTAAATGTGCATTTAAATTACCACTATGTGAGAAAGCTTTGTTGCATATTTCACAAACATGAAGCTTTTCATTTGTATGAATACCTAAATGTCTCTTTAAATCATTACTTCGCGAGAAAGTCTTGTTGCATGTTTCACAAACATGAGGCTTTTCCTTGGTATGAATACGTAAATGGCTCTTTAAATAACAGCTTCCTGAGAAGGCCTTGTTGCATATTTCACAGACATGAGGCTTTTCCTTGGTATGAATAAGTAAATGACTCTTTAAAGTACCACTTCGCGAGAAAGCCTTATTGCATATTTCACAAACATGAGGCTTTTCCTTGGTATGAATACGTAAATGTCTCTTTAAATAACCAATTTGAGAGAAAGCCTTACTGCATATTTCACAAATGTGAGGCTTTTCCTTAGTATGAATACCTAAATGGGTATTTAAATCACCACTTTGTGAGAAAGCCTTGTTGCATATGTCACAAACATAGGGCTTTTCCTTGGTATGAATACGTAAATGTTTCCTTAAATGACCAATTTGAGAAAAAGCCTTACTGCATGTTTCACAAATATGAGGCTTTTCTTTGGTATGAATACGTAAATGACTTTTTAAATGACCAATTTGAGAGAAAGCCTTGTTGCATATTTCACACACATGAGGCTTTTCCTTGGTATGAATACGTAAATGTGCATTTAAATTACCATATTGTGAGAAAGCTTTGTTGCATATTTCACAAACATGAAGCTTTTCCTTTGTATGAATACCTAAATGTCTCTTTAAATCATTACTTCGTGAGAAAGCTTTGTTGCATATTTCACAAACATGAAGCTTTTCCTTTGTATGAATACCTAAATGTCTCTTTAAATCATAACTTCGTGAGAAAGTCTTGTTGCATATTTCACAAACATGAGGCTTTTCCTTGGTATGAATACGTAAATGTCTCCTTAAATGACCAATCTGAGAGAAAGCCTTACTGCATGTTTCACAAATATGAAGCTTTTCTTTGGTATGAATACGAAAATGATTCTTAAAATGACCAATTTGAGAGAAAGCCATATTGCATATTTCACAAACACGAGGCTTTTCTTTTGTATAACTACGTAAATGTGAATTTAGATTGCCTCATTGAGAGAAAGCCTAGTTGCATATTTCACGAACATGAGGCTTTTCTTTGGTGTGAATACGTAAATAGATTTGTAAATTATCACTACAAGAGAATTCCTTGTTGTATTCTTCACAAACATGAGCTTTTTTCTTGATATAGATGTAAATTCAAATTACTAGTGTGATTAAAATTTTTGCTGTATATTTGAAAATTTTCAGGCTTTTCGTTAAGCAGATTATTTAAGAGATGTTTTAAGATATCATTTCGAGAGGTAGCCGTCTTCTTAGTTTGTATTATTGGAAATCTCAAAGAGATTACGTAAATCCTCACTTAATTTTAGGTAATGTAAAGAGTTTGCATCCTTTCTGTGGAAAGCTGCATATAATTATATAATTTTTTATGCATCGAATGAAATTTAGTTCTATTTTAAATTAATTCAAAAAATAAATTAAGCTGAATATCATATCTTTTAATTAAATAAGGTATCATTACACTATTTTCAGTTCAGTCTACTGAAAATATTCTAAAAGGTATTCAATGATTGCATAATTGCAGATAAGTTAAAATTTTTAACTATAAAGTAAGTTTCTCAAATGCAGGTATGTCCCAATACCTGTATTTCATACTTTCTTACAGCAAAATTCAGAAAGGACATGGACCAACTTATGTTTCATAAAACAATAAGCATGCAGTGAAAGATAAATAGCACGCTGCCTTTTTATAATTGGTAAATATGATTGGTTTGAAGTAACAATCCTTCAAAAAAGCAATATTTTTGGTGATGAGATACAAAATTTTAAATAAACGTCTTTTTGCATGCAGTGGAAGACCTATGAAACAGTATAGAAATCTTTTCTCCAATTGTATATATTAAGAGCTTAAAAGGCTTTTTAAATTCAAAACTTTTTCTCCTAAATTCATACCACTTAACTGCATTTTCATGAGAGACCTTATGCAAAACTGTTAGGAAGTAAGCATCATTGAAATGAAAATATATTGACAATTTTTATACAGAATTTTTTCAATAATTTTTTACCATACTTAATGATATACTGTCTTAACTGAGCGAGAAAATAAGAGTTTGAAATCTAAAAATTTTGATTCCTAAGAATCTTTTTAATTTTTTTAACTTAAGAACCTTCCACGTTAAACATAGAAAACTTTGCTAAAACACTCCATGTTAGCGTAGTTCATCTTCTTTTCTTTTAAACATTTTATAATTTTTCTCGCAAGCATCTTGGAATTTTTCTATGCCATTGATTTTCTCCCTTGCATTGGTTTGATTCTGAAACTTTACAGTTGTCTAAATTCTCCAATTCTTCTGAAAATAAAAATAGCCATCAATATCAACATTGAAATTATCAGAAAACATTCTACAACTATTGGGAAAGATAGAAAATGTACCAATTTGCTTGAAAAATAGTTCTATTTTGTTTTGAAATTTAAAATAAAGCAAATGCATAATAATTTATAAAAATGTCATAAATTATAAACACTGTAATTTTGAAGATATATTTTTAAGTTATAATCACATGTTAAAAGAAAGTATGTTTCTAATCAAAGAGGCAAAATGATTAACGTTTTCATCAGTGACAAAACAGTCAAAACAAGTGTTGAAATTCAAATTTGGATGCACACTTGTTTTGAGGTAACTTTTCAGGCGACCTTCTTGTACTTCTGTGCCTTTTTTAAACTATTCGCTCTACGACTTTGCTTTTGCTTAAAAATACAACTCTGGTCTTGTGTGCTGTTTTCTTCATTTTTGCTACACATTGTAAACATAGGTAACAAAAGAATTTCACCGATTACGCTGCTATCCGAGCAAAATTACTGGAAGTGGAGTCAAGTGAAATATATTGAATTTTAAAAAACAACTTGAAGAAAAAAGACCCCATGTGTTAAAAACTCTAATATGAAACATATGTAAATCGCGCCTTCTCCCACCAGAGGACGCTAGTTGCGTCTGATCTAAGCAAACATGATGTTAACCAGCAGTTGGACTTGGAAAAACGCTCAAAGAGTAACGATCTGTTTCCCGTGAGCTGAATTTTTGTTATGTCTTGTGTTCATATGTAGTGTGTAGCACAATGTATAGAAAATCTTTAAAAATAATTGTAACTAAAAACTGAATTCAGCAATTCAAAGAATCCACCTCAAATTTTTACAATTTGACAGCAGCTATCAACAACAACCTCGAACACTCTGCCCAGAAACCTTCAGAAAAGGTAGGAAAATATTTATTATCTTAAGTAACCGAACTAGATTTAGTTCAAATATTTCTAAAAAAATCAAGAACGATTTTTTAACACCATGAATCTATCAATCAATTTGCTGAAAAAGTTTCTCAATTCTAAAGATTACTTGAGCTCAGTTTCTAAAAGAAAAGTTTTCGTTTGGAAAAGCAAAAGAAGCAGTTCTTCTTGAAAATTAAGATTGATAATATGAAAAGGGAAGCCCACAGTGGCTGAGTGTGAGTGCATCGCATTTCCCCACCGCAGGTCCAAGGTTCAATCCTCGCACTGGGCAAGGTCGACGCAACCTTTCATCCCTTCGGTGGGTCGATAAATGAGTACCAAGCTTGCTAGGAAACTTAACACTGGGGGTTTCGAGTCAGACTGACCACCTGATTAGAACATTTGCTCATAACCTCAGGGCCCAAGGTCACGTATACTGATATGGGCACAGTAACCCTTGGCCCTCGTGGGCTGTTAAGTTAATATGAAAAGGAAATTAAATGAACATTGTTAGACATATATGCAGAAAAATTTGACTGTTAAAATGAACTGATAAAAATTATAATCTCTTCTATAAAAAATTTAACTTTCAATGGAATTTTCTGAAATAAACATAAAGCTGAATTTTAAAATAAAGAATAATAGTTATATTAAATAATAATACTTTTATATTGAATTTATGCTTATTTTACTCAATATATCTTATTTCAATTTTACATTAACTGTCAAGAACCATTTTCTTAATAAAAAAGGGCAAAACTTAAGGTTTCTACATTGTGATAAAATTTTAAAAAATATATATCCATGTATTTTTTTCAGGTAATCTATCAGTTTAATGAATTGAAATTAATTTTGATATCAGTAAATTGTTCTTAGGAATCCCAAATAATCCATAATTCCTGCTACAGTACATCTTGAGATAGTATACATAAGCAATATTTAAATGTGTAATGATATAAATAATTACTGTGAAATACGTTTAATGCGGAAATATCGGTTAACACGAAATAATACAACCGTCCGAACAAACTACTATATATTTTCAAGCATTTTCCCCCCATGAATACGAAAAGATTTCCCTTCTGGGAAATAAAAAAAATACGGAAAACACCAGCCATGCAGGTGAGATTTAAGAGGGGTGTGAAATGAAGCATCAGGTGTCATGTTTTGCAGAAAGGAAGCCAACTTGGCTTTGAAATACTTTCGGAATAGCCCGTGACAGGAGCCAACTTTGCTTATCTAAGGTACTTTCATCCTCCACCCCTACAAACAAACACAAAACACATCTAATCTCTCCAGTGGCGTAACATATACCCAAGAATTCTAGTGGGCCTCAAAACTTGACATTGTAGGGGGGCTGGCTCTAATATTTTCCATTACGCCATAGTATCTCTCATCAGTTGGCTTTGGGATTCGGTGACGAGTGCATCGCAGTGCGAGTAAAAATCAGTAAATTTGTGGTTCGCATTTTTTTTCTTCCTATTTTAGCAAAACTTTTTTTACGAGAACGGCAAAGCAAACTGCTATAAAGATGAAAAAAGAAATCTGTCAAGAATTCGATACAGCTAATTCAACACAAATATTTAAAAAAAAAGAGAACAAATTAAGGAAAAACGTTTGAATATATCTATATAAATAAAATATACTCTAATAAACTTAATTTTATTGAATATATGTTTTCTTACTTTTTGCAATATCTTTTAACATCAAATTCCTTTAACACGACGATTTCACCCTTACTCTTCTAAGAAGAATTTACCCTAAAAGTGGAAATCTAGAAGTTGACATGAGTTTTACAAGCATTTACTTGATAAATGAGGAAATTGATTTTGAATATGTCTGTTTTTGAATAAACTAAAAGGCAAAAGTAAAACAATTCCTCCAGAATCTACAACAGAAATCTATCGAACACGTCAAATATTTCTCAAGACTTAGTGTGAGTAACATTTAAACCGAATCCCTTCAAATTTTGTAACTTTAAAAAATAAAAACGAATTTTCCTCTGATGTTTTTAAAAATTTAAATCGTCCCCCCCCCCTTTTATCTGCCTTTAAACTTGGCAGATAAATCTAAATTGGATGTTCTGGAGAATCAATGGAATACAGTTGAAAGATGTTTTTCCTTCGGAATCAGCTTTTAAATAACGGAGCATTACTTCACTGACACATTTTTAACATAAAAGACGCAGTTGGAAATCCATTTTTAAGAGATTTAGCTAAGTTTCTTTTAAAGTTTTACAGCCTACCCATGCCACTGTGGATAGGGTAATTTCGTGAATGGAGTGATGTCAAAAAAGTCAAAACTCGGGATTCTGAAAGTGCCTTGAACTTCTGGGATCAATTCTCAAAATCAAAATGACTTTAGAAAAAAAAACGACTTGCTTCGTTGATTCTATTCCATCACTATAAATGCTTCAGTATAATTCAGAAATTTATAAAAAAAACAAGATATCAATCATTGGCATGGCCAAGTAATTTTAGCGCGTTTTTCACATGTTGTATTTTACAATAATGCAACTAATGAACTTTTTACTAACAGAAAGTAGAGAGAGAGAACTGTACTTAAAAAAAAAATTAAATAAAATTTTTTTAAAAAATTAAAAATTATTAAATTTAAATATGATTTGGCTCATCTAGGGCACAAATGCGACCAAATGCCGAAAACCCGAGATCAATTGGTTGCTTATTGGCTGAGAAAAAGGTACGACAAAATATGGAACGAAGACGAAATTTGCGTCCTAATAGCGCTTTTGTTCCACTACGTGAAAAACGCGCTAAAAAGACACAGCATATTTGATACTGAGCAGGAAGAATTCAAATGTATTTTAAGCGAATTAAATAATAAAAGCATTTTAATGTATATTTAACCCTCTGACCGGAACATCAATTTTTTTGCCTCTCTGAGGAACATCCGTCTGACAGACGAGTACGCAATTTTTTTTAAAATTTTCTTTCCTTAAGTACTGTTTTAAATGTCCTTATCACTCATAATGGCTCAAATAAGATGCATGGGGTTAAATCAAGTACAACTTTTTTTTTCAAGATATATAAATTAGACAATTTAATAAAAAACATGAAACGCATGTAAACGAAAATACAATCTTTAATATTTAAATCTTTATGGGGCACACTATATTAATACATTTTTATCACTAAAACTGTGACTAGTATTTTTATAAAAACTTATTAGAAATTATTTATATTCATGTATAAGTAATTAAAAAACTAGTAATACCCAAAACGAAAAAACTATAGGAACAAAAGTAATGCAAAAGTAAAACTAACATTTATAGAATACAAATACCACATGTCTTTTTGTTGTATTTCAAGCTAATGAGTGTTCCACATTTGACGCATTTATATATATATAACGCCATTCTATTTTTTTTTTTTTTTTTTTTTTTTTTGTAGGGACAAAAATGGCAATTCCTTCTTTTTTCATGGTCGCCATCTATAAAAATAATAATTAAAAAATACAAATTAAAATATTATAAAATAAATATTGTCGCGATAATAAGGAACATTTGTCTGTGACGCCTGACACTAAAACATATGTACGGAGGAACACCAGTCTGATAGACGGTGGTAGATACGAAAAATCGCACATACCGTGCGTTGAAAAAAATCACCAAGTACCACCAAATGATCCTTCCACTGGTTAGAGTCCAACTAAAGATGTCAAGGCAGCCCAACCCCAAAATCGCACCACTGCGTTATCTAAAGGCATCTAAGCAAATCATCCCTGTCTGAGAGACAGATGTTCAGATCAGAGGGTTACAACAATTTTACAAAATTACCAAATTTAAAAATTTATAGTTATGAATTGCGACCAGGCTGATGATTTTCAATATGTGTTTCCAATCAAGTTTTATCTGAACGCATCTTAACTAAAGCAAAATTAACGACATCCTTCAATGGTGGCCCGTTTAAATAAGTTATTATGGTATTAAGACAATGCTTTATTTTTAAATTTTTCAACGAATAACTTGATTTTTTGTAAAGAACTGAAAACCAAGAAAAATTATCAAGATGAATGACGTGAGTATATTTCGCGACATATCACTTCAATGATCCTGCTCTCTGGTTTACTCTGCGGCAGCACATTTCAACTCGATTGTCCTAAAGCAATAACAGACAGCAGAACCAAACTTAATTGCAACACCGCACATCTACCACCGTAAGCTGCTACTATCATTCGTGATCTGATGATGAATTCAGACCCTGTGGATCTTACAAAACAGAGAGAGCGGAGTTGATTGAAAGAAGAGATGAATCGTCACACGAGATCAGGAAATTACACATCAGAGAGGAGCTCGAGATCGATGTCGCAGCGAATTATTGCGCGTTATGAGGAGGCGTGCGGAATCTCATAGTGTTCCAGACGAACTTAGGCTCGAATTTTTCCAGCAGCCGATGCGTACGCAATCCATCCTTGCTGCTATAAGCCCGTTGGCATTGGAGAAAGCAGCCAAAGTAGCAGATCGAGTAAAAGAGGTAACGCGTATTGCGGTTAAAAATCGTTTACTTGAAGAGATAAAAATAATTAAATCTGCGCATTGATGAAACTTTGCGTAGTAGAAGTCGCAGATGCGATCGTGATCGCATTATATAAACGTAATCGTTCAAAATAATAATAATATGAGCAGTGTAGGTACCATTACAAATCTGATCAGCAGCCCAAAAATGTTGCCCTCCATGTAAATTCTGAAAAAATGAGACTGGCCAGGTACAATGGCGACTACCACCTTGCTAAGAAATTCTCGTGGTATTTTTTATTCACGATAGGCGTACTCAGGCCACCTTTTTAATCGATACTGGATCTGATACATCTATAATTCAAGAGACCAAAACACAAAGACAAAACAATCCCCAAATGAAACTTTCTGCTGCCAATACATCACCCATACACGTATACACAACTCAAACACTTTGTTTAGATTTTGACTTAAAGAGAATTTTCAAACGGATATTACAAGTCGGTATTGTTTCAACCCCAAGTACTGGCATTGTGATTTTTTTACATAACTTCTGTTAAGTACCAGACAGAAGTGAGCAAGCATTGCTAGTCAATTACAAACATTAAATGTCATTGTATTGTGTTTATCGTGAGCTTTTAAGGAAATTTCTTGACATCACAGAACCTCCTTGTCCAGACCAAGAAATTAAACATGTAGTAGTCTATTATATTGAAACTGGTCGACCTGCAACAGCTAAAGCTCGCCGCCTAGCTCTTGATCGTCTCCCCAATGCAAAAACGGAATTTTAGGATATGATTGATCTAGGTCACACATTATGCTACCTTTCAAAAGTAATTATGCCTCACCTTTACAAAGGGTTCTAAAAAAGAACAGCACAGAATGGCGACCAGTCAGTGATGTGATAGTTAATCGCAAGAGCCGATTTTCGGCTAAGCTGCGCCAATCAATTGTTAAAATATTAAAAATCATTAAAAATACTCACATATAAAAGTTCACACATATATACAGCAAACAGATTTTGGTGGGGGATGCCCCACCAAGTCAAATAAGGTTAAAAATAATTTAAAGAAAAAAATAGTTTTATATCTAGGTAAAAGTATTTATATAACAAGATTTTGGTGGGGATTACCCCCACCAAGTATGATTGAATAATTTCACTTTCTGTTTTTCGTCGGGGTTAATAAATTCCTTTCAGTTTCTTCTACACGCTTTCTTGGAGTAATAACGTGTAAATATTCCTCCTGTCTCCAGCACTCATTTTTCCAGTACTCTTCCGACAAGTGTTTTATTATATTCTTTTTCGGCGTTTCCACCTCTTCTTCTACGTCATACATTATCATGTCCTCATCTGAGGTGTCCTGAATAGGTGAGCTTTTTTTCGGTTTATGGGGTGCCATTTTTATCTCTATTTTTGGTTTTCCAGTGTTAGATAATTTTTTGGTAGGAAGCTTTTTTTTTTTACGACGTTTTGAAACCTGAGATACAGAAGTTGTATCTGTTGATGCTAAGCTATTGGATTCTGAGGTAGCAGCTATGGTATTAGATGTTGTACAGGTGGGATTTTCATCAACAACAGAAGAAGGTTGAATAGTTGATTTGGAAGAGGATTCAATAGGTGAAAACATATTATTGGTGGTGGAAAGTACAGGTTCCGACACTGTATCTGCTATTGAAGAGGCAGCAGGCAAGAGGTTTGTTTGGGTTGACGATGATGAAGATATTGATGTATTTTGTTTCAAGAGGGATGAAGTTGGTTGAAATAATTTTATAGGTGGACAAATTATTTTTGTTATATTTTCATCCGTTTGTGTGGAATTGCTAACAGTTATGGATTTGGCAGCCTGAGCGTAGGTTTGAGATGGTTGTGGGGCTATTAATTTTCGGGCTTCTGCATATGATATATTTTTATTAGTTTTAATGGTTTGTATTTCTTTTTCTATCTTCCATTTAGGGCACAGTTTTGAATCGGAGGAATGAGGCTGTGAACAATTAGCGCATTTCTGCTCCAGACTGCAATCTGTGGAAGGATGTCCAACAGTTGCACATCTAGAGCACGTCAATTGCCCACGGCAGGAAGTTTGTGAGTGTCCGAACCTCTGACACTTAAAACAGCGCAGAGGATTCGGAATATATGGACGGATTTTACAATTCAAATAACCAGCTTTAATAGTTTTGGGCAGAGAGGGGCTGCTGAAAGTTAAAATTATATGTTTTGTAGGGATAATTTTAGCATCTTTTTTAATAGTAATTCTCCTGATCTGAATCACACCCTGATCAGAAAATTCTTCAAGGATTTCTGCATCAGGAGTGTTCAACAAGTCAGGTTCAGAAATGACACCGCGAGAAGTATTTAGAGATTTGTGAGGACTTATTCTTATGGTAGAGTCGAGAAAAGATTTGGCAAGTAAAAATGACTTCGTTTGTAAAGCAGAACATGTTTCAATTAATAAATCACCGGATCGCAAACGTTTCACTGATTTAGGTTCGCCACCTATTCCAATAAGTGCCTTATGAATGGCAAATGGTGACTTTTTAAACATTTCATCGTTTTCTAAGGATATTATTAAAAATCTTACTTGTTTAGCAACTTGATCGACGTTAAGAGTGGGTAAATTAAGGCCTTTACCCTGGCACATCAGCATTGGATCCATAAAAGAAAACTGAAATTCATTCTGGCGTGGCTCCACCCACCACGGAGTCCAACAAGGGAGGCAGTGTGCCGGTCATCTGGCAATTGCCAGGCACGGCGCTTACCTGGAGTACACCCAGAATATAGTGCTACAGGCATCAGGGCGAGGATCCAACGGGTAAAACCCGCCACCCCTTATCTGCAGCACTAACCCTACAGCAATGTCTCCCAAGAGACTCATCACCAGCCGATTGACAGGAGCGGGCTCACTCCTGCCACCCGTCTACAGCGAAGCGTGGGCCAAAGGGAACGCAAAAGGTATCCCCAGGACACCATTTTCCTCCTTACGGGACGCCGCATACGGCAAACATGCGGGTCGGAAAACCAACGTTGTTAGTAAGAAAACAAAGAAATAATACGAACATCAAAATAAATTGTCGAAAAAAATATTAAACGAATTAACGCAATACAAAACGAAAAATATAGTATTATTAATGAATGTGAGTAATCTAAAAAAAAATAATCATTTTGTACATGTAAATTTCGAAAAATTGTCTGTAGTCTAGACGGGAAAAGAAGAAAAGGGAAAATTGAATGACAAGAGGGTCGAAAATAGAGAAAGATCACTAGGGTACCCGGGTTCGTGAACCCGTGTTTACCAAAGACAGTAAACCCCTTTGGAAAAGGAAAAGATCACTAGGGTACCTCGGGATTGTGACACCGTACTCACCTAAAGAAGGTGAGCCCCCTGAGGGGAGTCAGTGATGTGACCGAGCACTCAATGCTCAAACTATTAAGGGTAATCATAGCGTTCCCAATATTTAAGACTTCACTTTCAATCTTTACAGTACAAAAATTCTTTCTCATATTAATCTCGTGAAGGTTTTTATCACCATATTCCAATTAACCCAGATGATGTACACAACAGTGCAATCATCACACCTTTAGGCAGGGCCGGACCGTGATCTTTGGGGGCCCTGGGCTAACGATATCTGGGAGCCCCTAAACAATAAAAAATTTTCCCTTCTTTCTAAAAAATTATTGTGCGGAAAAATTTAAAATATACGAAACTTAAAGTTTTTTTTTCCAAACAATTTAAATAAGTTATAAACAATAACATAATTTACTAAAAAAAAGTTTTCTATTTTTTTTTCTTTTATTTTCTTATCACATTTTAAGTCTTTGGTGAGATCAATATTAATAGAAAGAAGTGATTAATAATTAAACCTAGTATTTGTCATTGTTGTTCTATATTTGCTTTCTATGTAAGGCATTTTAGAGAACACACGCTCCGCTTCAAAGCTAATAATAGGGAACGTTAGAAAAATCTTTAAAATGGTATACAAATTTGAAAAACCTCAACTAGTTACTTTCAAAAATTAAATTGAATAGGACTCTGTGGTGGCGGGGTCCTACCTGGGACCCCACTCACTCTGCCCGGCGCGTCTCTAAGTGTGGGAGGAAACATAACATCACCAACAAACGCTATAATAACAAATATATTTATTCGAGTACTGACAAACACTTAAACAATCACAAGTTTAATTATAAGAAGAAACCTAGGAGTGATTCCTAAAACGTCGATTAATCCTAATACTCAATTCTAAGTAAATCCGACTACCAGAAATGGACAAGGAGAACTATCACTAACTGACCTCAGGTCGGTACTGAGAGAGAATCTACTATCTTCAATCTGATCATTTACTTTTATAATTTATACCTTTTAAACGCGCGCTAAGTTCGCAAAGTAATTCTCCGGTAATAAACTTACGTGACAGCTTGCTCCTTCACTCTTACATCTACAAAACCTATATATATAGAGAGAGAGAGAGAGAAAGAGAGAGAGAAAGACTTTATATAGTCGAACTAATTAACATATATCTATCTCGTGTTTTTCCTGAAAAGGCTGTGAATTAGTATAAATGCTAGCCCCAAAGTTTCCCAAGAGGATTAGTTAGGAAATCGCGCGAATAGTCCCGTCACAACTCTAGCTCAGTTTCAGATAATCTTTTAATTGAACACCTTCATTTACTAAATGTTGGTCTACATCATCTGACTAGTAATCAGTAATAGAGCGTACACTCTCCAAGTTGACGTTCTCCTTACTTTGATCTTGCAAATCCATCAAAACTTTAAATTTCTTACTATATTCTGCATAAATATACTTGACTTCTTCTATTTAAATCAAGGATTAGCTTATCTAACGCTACAATAAGCGTGTCTCTTTTAAATTTTTCTGTTCCATACACAGCGTTTTCTGGGGATTTATCTGCAAATTTTGAAATAACCCATCTCTTGTTCACATCACTATATTCTGTTTCTACATTAGGACTTAATTTTTTGGCTGCGTCTTGATACTCCTTTAGTTTTTTATCTGATTCATGTAGTGCATTGATTATAAACGTTTTTAATGACACAATTAACTTTGTCCCTTCACAGATGTTCAAACTCCAGGAATCTATAATTTTTTTTACTGAATTAAACCTTTCTAAAATTTCTTCCCAAAATATAGTTACAAAGGCAGTTTCGAGTTTTGTTAATTTATTAAATAAATTTACTGCCTCTTTTCGAAAATCAATTTTCTTATTTTCATTGTCCCTAAATGTCTTAAGAATATTCATGATATTACAATAATTATCTATTGAGTCTTGAACAGGATCCTAGTCACAAGACCATCTGGTCTGACTTAAACTTTTTAAGGTAAATTTTAGGTTAAGTTCACGATTTAGAAATTTCTACCTATACTTCGAAGTAGAAAAACAAACTTATACTTGTTGCACTAAACCAAAGAAGTTCACAACTAGATTAAGAGAATGTGCAGCACACGGCACATAATTAGCTAAATTTTTTTTTTCTTTTAGAAAAGCTTGCACACCATTTATATGGATCGAACATATTGGCAGCGTTCCTTGTCAAATGACTGTTCCCTACAATTATCCAATAGCAGTCCATTTGTTTCAAAAAATTCTCATACATAATTAAAAATATACCTGTGTGGACTAATAATCTTAATTAGTGAGATACATCTTTCATACACTTTTCCTCGAAAACAATATCGTAGTATAATAGCAATTAAGTCATTGTGGGACAAATCTGCTGTTGAATCCATCCCTATTGAATAGTACTTTGTGTGTCATTGTTATTTATTTGAGTTATAAATGTTGAATGATTTGCTTGCCTATGATTTCAATTATTTTCTCACATATTGTTTTTGATAAGTACGATATTAACGATTTTGGTTGTAATTCGCGCTGTTCAATGTGTTCATGAATGAATGAGTCGAACTCTGCTAGCAGTTTCAGGGTACCCATAAAATTACCATTATGAGGAGAACCAAAAACTTCCTCGGTACCTCTAAATCAGCGGTACTCAATTTTTGGCCAACCGGACAATTCTGAGTCGCCCGGTCTAGGCCCGTTGAAATAACAAATTCAATTATTTATGAATAATGTACTAAAAATTTAGCGAAAAACTCAATCAATCAAGCAATTAAATCTATCAATTTTGCTATCGATGTCATGCTGGTACGAATTGTGAAATAATTTTTTTTTCTTTTTTTAATTTAATGGTCAGTGATAAAAAATAACAATGCAGTAGCGACCATTTTATAGGTGAAACTAATTTTTAACTAACCCTCATGTCTAAAAAATATTTGCTGTTTCAAGACGATTGGAATCTTGAATATTCCTTAAAAAAAGAAAAGGAAAAAAAACATGAATCAACAACTTGTTTGATTTGTCGTGAAAATGTTATACATAAAAAATATAATTTTGCTTGTCACTATACTACTAAAAACAAATCGTTCAATGGCTCTTTTCTTAAGGATCCATTTAAAGACGAGATAAATTGGTTTTCTTAAAAAAAAAACCTTGAAACAGCAATAAAATATTTTGTAGGGGTAATGTCACAAAAACGCAGAAGTAACAAAAGCATCCTATAAAATTTAATATGTAATATATATTGACAAACATATGAAATTGTTAATGATAAACTTAAGAATTATTACAGAAATTATTAGAGTGTTTCTTAAATACTTCTGATGTACTCTTTGAGGAATTCAGTTATTTGTTGATATTTTTTTAATAAAATCAAAAAAAAAAAATATTTGAATAAATTTGAAACAAATGCGCAAGTAGAACAGACAGTTTAAACAAATAATACTGATTTCAGTTTGTAGTTCAATCAAAATGCTTTGCTACCCTTCTGCGTTTGATAAATTAATATCTGAAATAAAAATAATTAACTCTTTATCAAAAGAAAAAAATCAAATTATCCAAGTACTTGGCAGCTTTTTTTATGACAGTAGAATGCATACAAGCGACTTGGGATCATTCATTAACGGAAATTGAAATTCCTCCGTAACTGGGTAAAAAGTTAATAAATCCTATATTTTGGGAGTTTTGTTTGATATAGTTTAAAATATATATATATAAGATTCAAAATTAGGAGGTTTTATATTTTGACCAATTTTCCGCGTTTTAAATGTCCTTGATCTTATAGCTTCCCTCTCTCCATTAATCGTCAAGCTACAGCCCGCGTAAAATACAAGTCAGATGTATGTATCCCGGCGTAAAAAAATATTGAGTATACCCTTGCTTTTAAATGCTAAAACCTCTTGTAGCCAATTATTTTACTACCGCAATAACACGTTTGAGGACATGTGGTAATATTCTGTATCTTTTCTTAGTTGCTTCTGTGTGTGTAGCTGTTTAACTTAAACTTATTTTCTTTTCGTGTCAACCAAACTAACATTAAATTTTTATGTTCAATAGAATTTTCATGGTTTTCTAAACAATTTGTTACGTGTTTCCAATCAAAAAAGCCTGTTGTGTATTAAGAATTTGTTTTAGAAGAAAGTTTACAGGTCAAGACAAAAAACACTACCAATACTAGTAGAATAACAAAGCCAAGATCTTTCCAGCACTTGGCCATTTTTAAGTTTTTTAATGAAATGATTATTAGAAAATGATCTCTTTGGTTCTTTGTATTCTCTTAGAGAAACAGATTATACATTGTTTGGATCTTTATTTTGAAAATAACTCATTTCATGTGAAAGGATATAATATTAAAATTATTACTTAGCGATAATCAATAAAATTATTACTTGGTGATTAAGACCACGAACCATACGTGAATAATCCTAATCTTCCTACTTAAATAATTTAGAAATGTGTATTTGTACCTACTTTTTACTTGAAACCAATAAACAGGTACCTAAGTATCTTTTAATTTCAGGTATTATGCATAGGACACAGCACCAAGTCAGTATAATATTGTAACTTCGAATTATTATTACACAAAAAGGACTACAGAAATAGTACCATACGTTTGTATAAATGCTCTATGGTCATCGGCGACGCTCTATGATAGAATCTCTGTCTATTAATTGCACAGGGCTACAAAATTAAAGTTTTGGAAAAGTACAAAAGAAGTGGTCAGTGATTTTTATATTGTTTAGTATGCTGATTTCGAAAATGATCTACATTTTTTTCCCATCACATAAGAATTTTTTGTAAAATCGATATTTTTGCTAAAAACCTATTTGAAAAGGAATTCTCTCAAACATTTTAACCTAGGAAATTTGGCAACAGTGATTTTTATAAAGGTTAAATCTATGTAAATATTGATTCTTGATGAGGCAAATTAATTTCTCAGAAATTAGATGAATAGTGAGTGAATATTAACGTCGCACTGTTCAGATACATGAGAGCTTTTGGTTCGTAATTTTAAACCATGGTCAAGTGACGAGGACAACACCTGAGTAGGCACTCCTCTCCTAACTATCACACCACACCAATGGGAGAACATTTGAGCTCTCGATTGATTTAACATGCATTGCTCTCCTACACGGAGGATCTTTAGCGGCACTAGTCTCGAACTCATGGCATGCCTGCCATGAGTCCGTTACCTTGGCCACTAGTAATTTGATAAAAACCATTGTTTCTAGACCTCACAGGTTGTCTCTGGTTATGATAAAAACAAGAAATTCCCTTGGTTTAAACATTTTACATCCTATTATAGTATAATTTCTAAAAAAAAATCACCAGCATACTATATATATTTTAATTTGTTTTTCTTAAGGTATTTACATAAAATATATAAATTATTTTTTAAATTAATAATTATTAATTTCGGTGGTAGGGCGGAAGAACAAAAGTAAATTGCTTTTGCTCTCGAAAATAAATTTGATATGGTATTTCGGGTATTTTATTTTTGATTTGCATTTTTTTACTGGTTTATTATTGTATTACTATTTTGATTGTAAGCACCTTTTCTGTTTGTTACCTTCAACGGGGAACAGGGGCCCCCTAGAACTCGGAGGCCCTGGGCTACAGCCCATTTAGCCTATACGTAGATCGGCCTTGCCTTTAGGGTTATTTGAAAGCATTCGGATGCAGTATGGCATTTGAAATGCCGCTGCTACATTTCAAAGATTCACAGATGAAATCTCGCAAAATCTTCCATAATTCGATTTTGTAGATGACATTCTGGTCGTATCTTCTTCACCCGAACAACATTTATAACATCTACAAACTCTATTCACACGCTAAGAACAATATGGACTGCCTGTAAAACCCTCAAAATGCACTTTTGATGAAACCTATTGATTTCCTAGGCTTTTTTTAAGTACTTGAATTAGGAATCGAGCCTTTGTCAGATCGTGTCGATTGTATTTTAAATTTTCCCCGCCCTTCTACTCTAACATAATTAAGACTTTTCCTCGGGCTATTTAATTTTTATCGGCGTTGGAACGCCTGCTCATTAGCAAAACTCTCCCCAATAATACTGGTCAAGATTGACGTATGGAGGATCAAGTTGTCCAGATGAGACATTGTATCATAAAAAAAATGGTGCGTGGAATGCCACGCGATAGAAGTTAAACTTCTTGGTACATCCGCTTCTCCAGGAGCAATACGAAGATATTTCTCTTCATTCCATAACAACGTCTGTTGCTGGGCTGTAAGACTCTCTTCAATAGTTATATTTTCACTGATTTCATCTTGAAGAACTTGAGACGCACTTTGTTGGAAATTGAAGAAACTATCATCGATTGTAACATCATACATTCTGTACAGTGGAGTAGCTACTAAATATTGCAACCATGTTTTGATGTTTCTTTTAGTAACCAAACCCATCAGATAACTAGTTCTGTGAATTTTCCTCAGTTTGATGTGAACATTGACACATTAATCATCATCAACATTCCGTGTCAGTTGATTGACCATTGTATTGACGGATACTGGAACATTGATTATTTGCCCTAATATTCCAAACTGACCGTGTACATGTCTCAATCGCCTAATTTGCATGAAAGGTATTCGTGGAGAAATGAGTCTTTCTGATACCATATCCAAAGTAGGAAGATGTGGTGGAATTTCTGGGTATACAAAACCATTATATTTTGATAAATTTGGTATACTTTTCCTATTTAAACTTTATCGGCAACTGTAGCACGCTTTAACGTCTTCTAAATTAGTTCCCGGTAAAATATTTTTATGCTCAGCAACAGGCGTTTTCAAATAATCTCTAAACCATAATCTATGACAAATCGAACACCCGTGACCGAAAGGATTATCAACGAATCGCTTTTGGAAATCTTTGTGAGCATTTTTATGGGAATCATAGTCTTTGTAACGTAAGATAGAATTTATTATCGATTCACATGCATCAGTTCCAACACGTACTAGACTTGTTGAGGGCTCTGTACTTGTTAACTGCACAGGGTGGTTCACAAAGTCCGTATTAATCAGTGCTGGCATCAGATGAGTCTCAATAGCATTCACATCATCAGTCATTAAACTCGGCATTAAAAGAATATTTTGCAATGTTTTTTTCCGTGCTCGATATTCTCTCATGTACTCTGATCGAGATTTGGCGGTAGCGCTTGATGAATGTGCACTATTTTTCTGTTGTTTTTTATCACTTTTTCGACTGGACTTTCTGCTAGTTTTTCTTTACTTTTTATTTCACGAAATTCTTTTCCTCTTTGTGCATTTGATTTAGGCATTCTGATTAGAATCAATAATAATTCAATGCAAATGAAAATTAAAAAAATAAATTAGCTGCCGAAAATATCACCGTGTGGCCAACAATCGAAGGAAATATTTTTAAAAGGCACGCATTTGCTGCAAGAGCTATTTTGTCTACAACGTAACACAAACATCGCAACACATATAACCGTTGACAAATGTCCCCTGGTCTGATGAGAAAAGGGGGGGGGGGAGTCGACCAATCGGAAAGCAATCATCCAACCTTTTCACGGATATGACGCAAGTCACAGGGTGTCCCTCCCCCCAGAGGCGGATTAAAGTAGTTGGAGGCCCTTGGCGGTAAAAGGTTTGAGGCCCATGGGCTTAAGAGTCAAAAAACTAAAATAGTGAAAAAAGCCGCTTGCTTTAAATTCTCAAAATAAAATGTACTGCTTTAATAAAACTCATCGGCTATAGAAAATCATAACTGTATGTAAGAAAAATTAAAAACCTTACTTAAGAGCTTACAGTTTTGCTATACAGTTTGATTTCTTTTTGTCAAATTCATCAATTATTTTTACCATATCTATTTTGTCCAAAACCTTTTATTCTGTATATAATATGGTCATGTTGTTTCAATTTGTCTCTTCTCCCATAGTACTTCTTAAATTATTTTTTATCAAGTTTTAAAACTAAAAAAGATCTTTCACCTGAGGCATTCTATGTCGGTATTGTTAAAAATATTTTCAAAAGTTTTTCTACATTAGTATTTCTCTTGGATGTCGATAAATTTCTAATGAGGGTTTCATTGTATCTTTGTTTTCTTTTCAAGTTGTTCATTTCTTGTTCCAAGGTGGCGTGGTTGATTTGTCGCTGGCCTTCTGCACTCATCAAGCGTGGGGCCCCTACCAGCGCTGGGGGCCCTTGGCGGCCGCCAGGTCTGACACCCGCTCAATTCGCCACTGCCCCCCCCCCCATGGAGCAAAACGAAACGAAAACCCAACCACGTAAAAAACGAATGTAGAAAAGTTGCAGTTTCTTCGTTTCTACCGAAACGAATCCCCTCCCCCCCCCCACCAACTCCTGACCGCTGAGGCTATTTTAGCAAAGGCGAACCCCTCTCTTTTTTCACTTTGTTTACTCCCTGTCATAGGTTCACTATATATATTCACTTATAGCTAACTGAAGAAGAAGCCTAGATGCCTCTAGGCTGGTTCTGAGGAAAATAATATGTTCCAGACCCCCGCTGTCTTTTCCTCCCGCTAGCTATTTTTTCCCCATTGCGACGATTTGGGGGAGATGGTGGGGGAAATCACTACTTCCGTTTGTTTTCTCCCTGTTACGCAAAACTGGGCAAATTTTCCATTCACTCGTGAGCATAGAAGTTAACTTCAAAATAAGACAGTCTATTTTTTCCTTATGCCTAGGTCATAACATGGGAATTGTTTAGGTAAATGGCTTTGATGTCACCACACCTTTTAGTTAGCCGAAATACAGACGATCGTGAGTCACAACGCATTTTCGGTAGGAATTTTTGGGGAACAGCCTCCTTTGTATTGGGTTCCCCTCGCACAATTGGGTGGCAGACAACTTGAATGGAGAGCGGTTTCGGCGAGTCGAGAAAAAGGCACACCTTCAGTGTTTTGGTTACAAGACGAATTATAGTCTCCAGAGGATGAACACGATGCCAACCTCTACTGAGGATCAGACGTGCCAGCCAGTTGTCCCTACGTACCAATGGAGTAGGACTACAGCGAAGAAAGTCGGGTGCAGATGTGTTACACTCGCCAATGAGAGGTGATTAGGGGCATGAAAGTGACCTAATGGGGTTTCAAGGGGTCGACTCGGAAGTTGAAAACACACTCGATCTCTTGTCTTTTATGAAATAATTTCGATCTGAAGTTTTCTGCTTTTGGAAGACGCTCGGTTGAGTTTGCGGAGACAGCCCCACTCAAGGACTTAGGAAGATGAACTTTGCGTAATGGTTAAATACGGAGTGCCGGAGTCACATGAGTAACAGTCTGGCATTCATGAGCTGAAATTAAAATAAAGTTTTCCATCGCAAAAAACTGTGTTTTGTGATATATTAATACTGAATCTACAGTTCCACTATTTACTCTAGAAAAAAATGTCATTTGGAAATTAGCTGTGTGACCCCTGTTTTTACCATGTCCCGATGTTACAGCGTTTTGTCCCAAAAACTGCTCATTTATTAGCCCCACTAAATAAATTTTTGAAAGGAATTAAGAGCAGTACGGTTAACACCTTCGGGAAATCGATTTTGAGTTTTTGATATTTCTAAAATCCCCAAATCAGGACCTTTCCAATGATGTACAGTACTTGCCATTTTACTAATTAAAAGTATGTTAAAATGATTTTCAAAAAATAATCAGCTGATTAGCCACGCCCCCTTTGACAGATAGAAATGTAAACATTGACCTCTTAAATCTGGGAAGCTTTTCCAAAGCCACTCTCTGTTTTATTTATTCATACGCAATTAACTGTAGATTAACTGCAAGCGTAACCGTTAGGGTTGTTTACCTATTTTGGAGCGCAAACACGTTTTTACCGTGTGTGTTTGGGTTTTTAAATTAAATATATAAAATTTCTAAAATTCAGAAATTTCGAAGTTTTTGTTTCTTTATTGGCTAGACAGAAAAAAATAAAAAACATAAAGGTAAGTTTTAAGAAGGTAGGAATACTCTCAATCATAGTAACAGTACTTCAAATACTAAAAGGGTAATGTCAATCCTCAAGCTGGACATACACATGACTCAAAGGAGACATGTGCAAAATAAAAAGTTTGATTAGTTTTTCTTCTTATTAAAGTAAGTATTAAAAATATCATCATGAATTAAAATATTCTTGCATTTCCTTTCAAGAATTAAGTTCATTGTAAAATGTGTAAAAGAGGTTTAGACATGCAAGTTTTAAAAGGTAAGTTTGGGCTGGAAATTTGTCCTGAAATGTTGTGCTTGTCCATATGATGTAGAATTCTCTTTTTTAAATATTCATGAAGGAACGCAAATTGCCACAATGAATACCAGGTTTGTATATGCTACGTGTTTCATTGGAAGAGGTGCAGAACCTGGTAGAATATTTTGCAGCATAATTAATCTTCGGCAACCACTTACAAGGTTTTCTCCTTACGGTAAGCGAATCTCAAATGCTGTAAAACTTGTTTACGAGGACTCCATTCAAAATGCTGCGAGGGAAGCTATTTGTGAAAATGAAGGTAATAATAATATTGTGGTAGCGGGCAGAAGCACAGTTACACATCAAATGGTGCAGTTACTGTGACCAGCATTGATACAGGTAAGGTAATAGATGTCAATATTCTTTCGAAATATTGTATATGTAAAAAAGGGGCACATAAAAACATTGTTTTTGTCCTGTAGGTGAAAATTCATGGTGTAGATATAAACAGGCTGAAGAATCGTGTAAGTCTTACAAACATAAAAAGTCTTCCGGTTGCTGTTGTAGTAGCAATGCGTTCTATATTTAGATATCTTTCCCATCCTGATTTGTTGAAATAATGTTTGCATCGAAAAACACAAAATCCGAATGAAAGTTTTCATAATGTCATTTTATCACGGGTTCCCAAAACAACATTTGTGCACATTGAAACACTACTGTTTTCTATAAATTATATTTTTTTAAATTGTGTGTTCTTACTTTTTTTCTGTATTCATGAACTGGAAATTTTTATTTTATATTTCCTATATATTCTTGTGTATACTGAAGTGAAATTTTTGAAATATTCCTCAGACATTTAGCTAAAAAGCATATGTTGTAACACAGAAAAGGAAAATTTTTATTAAATTCATTATTGTACTCTGCAAAAATTATATTTTTAATCAGGCTGATCAATGTTTTTAAAAAAGATTTCACTTCTGTATAAAAATAAATGTTTATTTAATGCACACACAAATTTTTAAGCTTTAGTATTCAATAGTAAAAAGTACATAAATATATCTCAAAATGTGCGTTGCATGAAGCTTGTTATATACAAAAAAAAAAATCATAAATTTCATGTTTAAAAACATAAAAATAGTTTTCTTGTTGTTTTGGATACTATTTATGTAATTTTTATAGAAACTTTTTAATTCTTATATTTAAAGAAATTGTGTTTACATGTGAATATACAAAACACTAATGAAACTTTTCATAATGCCTTATAATCATATATTACTGTCTTTTAAAGATTATATTTTTAATTTGTGTCTTCTTTCTCTATAAATTAATTGTATGCATGAACTGGAAATATTTATTTTATATTGCATATATATTGTATACACTGAAGTGAAATTTTTGAGATATTCCTCAGACATTTAGCTAAAAAGCAGATGTCGTGAAATAGAAAAGGAAAATTTTTATAAAATTCATTATTCTAATGTGCAAAAATTACATTTTTAAACAAGCTGATCAATTTTTTAAAAAAATTTCACTTCTGTATAAAGATAAATGTTTATTTAATGCACACACAAATTTTTAAGCTTTGTGTTCAATAGTTTCTTAGTAAAAGGTACATAAATATATCTCAAAATGCAATGCCCTTTTTCGTTGCACAAAACTTGTTACATACCAAAAAATACACAAATTTCATGTTTAAAAACATAAAATAAGTTTTCTTGTTGTTTTGGATACCATTTATGTAATATTTTAATAATCTTTTTAATTCTGATACTTTAAGAAATTGTGTTTACATGTGAATTTATAAAACACTAATGAAACTTTTCGAAATGTCGTATAATGATGTATTTACCAAAGTCATATTTTCATGTATTGACACATTTTCACATGGTATTTATGATGATTAATAATCAACTTGGATGACAATGTATCAGAACAGAAAATTCTTCAAAAATTGATGCATAATTTGAGAAAAATGATGCAAATGCTATAAAATATCTCGATAGATTAAAAGTGAAAAATGCTATATATGTATTTTCTGAGAAATGTAAATAAAAGAAATAATTAAAAAGTCTTAAAAGTTATTGAGAATAAGCTAATATTTAAAAAAATAGTGCAAATACAGATTGTAATTCATAATTTTTTTGATGAAGTGACATTTTATAATAAAAATGCAATTATCTCAAAACGGTGTTTTTAAAAATGCGTGTACCTTTTTCTCAGAACCTATTCAACGGAAGCACTTGCAAACTTCACTGAATATTACTGATATCTAACTATATATATTGAACTGAGCTTTTATTAATATTCCCATAATATTTTTGTAAAAGTCAGTTATCGTGAAAAAAAATGACATTTTTCAAAAAATTCATAGTGATACTGTTGCGATGA
>BMAO01035841.1:0-48651 GCA_019973975.1 Trichonephila clavata | reverse complement strand
ACCAAGCTGAACATGATAATTTTACACACCTGTAATGGCATTGATCACACACACAACCTCTTTCTGAAATGCTTCCATAATCTTTTTAACTACATAAAATACATCTCCATTAGTCTGCAATTTTACAAACCAAGAATTTGTTGCCTGGTCATAAATATCTTTCAGGAATTTTTAATTCATTTTGAAATGGAAATAGGTTGTGAGGATATAAACTGGGGAGAGTATCATTTAAAATTCTATAATGTGCTAAATATGTGTCATGCTGTATTTTCCACAAACTATCTGCTTGAGAGTTAAATTTTCATTTTAAAATAATTGGACATTCATGTACTGTGAGAAGATTAACAATATATATTTTTATCAGTATTGGCATGCAGAAGTAGATGACGTGACTTATACTATTAGTAGGCTGAATTACAATAATTATCATCAAAATATTTATTGAAAGCAGGCTTTTTATCAGTCGATGCAATTTTAAAATTTTCCATTATTTGTTTACATTTTATTGAACTTATTCCTTCCAAAAGAGCTACTAGAGAAATTTTCCTTCGCATTTCAAAATTGGAAAACAAGATGGTGCCAATTGCAAAGCCAAACACTATTCCGAAATATGTTTTAAAAGCATGTGAAACTGTTTGGTCATCATTGGCCGTAATGCAATTGGAACATTTACTCAGTACATTTGCGCCAAATTGGATGGGTGGGCGATACTAAAGCTGTTCCATGCAATTAATTTTTAACTGGACACCCTTTCTCCCTGAATGTTGAAACACAATACATATTTCCTGTATTTAATTTATTAGTAATAACATGAGCAACAGAGTAAAGCATTCCTTATTAGTCAAGTAACATTAAAATTCTATTAACCGAATACATATTCTAATACTGAAAATTTTTCAATACCCATTTCAAGATTAGCTTTAATGAACTCTATACAAGTTTTATAAACAAGTTGAAATGCTTGATTATGCTTTGAAAAATATATTATACTGATCCATTAATAGTCTTTATAAAGAGTGATTCTACCAAGATATTCCATTAATAATTGAAATACCGATTCTTTGATATTTCTATACAACTAGTTTTTCTTTTATATGTCTAGGAAGCTTCACATGTTAGCAAATGTGTTAAATATCTAAATCTACAATTTCACTCATGATATGGAAAAGGTTAAGGGAAAGTTAAATCTAAACATATTGTGTAGATCTTTACATGTGATTCGTATAAAATTTTTTGCAATAGATAATACATTCCAATAATGATTTTTTTCTTACTTTAATTAAATAAATGTATTTTCTTATTAAGAATAGCATTATTACCTTTGGTTGGATCCTAGCAGGGCACCCTTCTTTTACAAGAACACCTCCAGAAAATTTGTATTTTCTATTATTATTCTCACAATCATTTAAAAATTTAGCCAAACAAATTTACCTCATATATTTACGCTAATTTTTCATAACAATCAATAGAACTTTCGATTTAACGACAAGAAAAATTTTTGACACTCACGAGATCCGCCAAGTGGGCAATCACCCAGCATGAACTAAAAAAATAATGAATCTACTACAATAGTAAATACCTGGAAATTTTAAAACGTATTATTAAAACATTATAAATAATCAAAGCATAAAATTTTTACATTCACGTGATTGGAGAATCGAGCTTTTACACGGCAGAAGCTAGAAATTCGATGAACGGAAAATGTTAATTACATCAAATCAAAGCACAAAATAAAATAAAAATACAATATAAAAAGAGTAAAATAATAATAATTCAAAATTATGAATCAAAGTTTTTAGTTGTTCACATAAGTTAGAAATTCCATAAATCAGCAAATATGTTAAAATGATGGAAAACTTAACAGGAAATTGATACAATATAAAATCTGCAAAAAAATGTAACAATCAAACATTATAATGCAAAGTTATAAAATACCTAATCAATAAATCTCCCCGCTAGAATTTTATATACGAACCTTTCAGTACGAGCCCTGTAGCAATAATGATTTTAGTAGGTTCAATTAAGCCAATGATGAATTTGGCGATTTTCAAAAAGAGGCCAAAAATATCAAAGTAACCCATCCTTGTTTGTAGATTATAGGAATAGGTGCTGCCAACGAAATTGCGCATTACACGTCCGGTCTTGTTTGTTCCTTTTATCTGTCACTAACATAATAGGCCGTATTCAACAAAACCTGTAATTGTAACTGTAAAAAGATGTCTTAAAATTTTTAATCTAAATTATTTTTTTCTTCCATAATTGTATGTCGAAGATTTACAATATAAGATTAAATATTTTTGAATATCTGTGATGAAAAGTGTGGTGTTAAAGGCATCGCACGCTGTTCACGCCAATGATTTTTTTTAAAAAATAAGTATATTTCTGTAAAATGTTAAAATCACGGTAAAAGTATCGTTTTGGAAAAGGTATAATTTTTTCAGTCATATATGGCTTATCTTTTTTGTAGAATTAAAACATGTACTGTGTTATTTGTAAAGTAATGGTGATTAAAGAATAAACACAATATTGATAAAATTTTGAAAGTGAAATAGCAATTAATTTGGTGACCAATATTTATACAATGAAAAGAAGGGCGAAAAATTTAAGAAAAAATTACAACTTAAATGTTTAAAACATTTTATTAATTAAAACAAAAATACACTAATTACGCTCCCCCCCCCTAGTCTTTTTTCAATGAATGAATTTTTTTGTCATATCATTTTCTAAAGTATAGGGAATTTCGGAGCAAGAAATATTCTTCATACTGAATTTTATGGTAAGTGCTACTAGTAAAGTATCAATCTTCACACACACAAACTTGATTTCTCACTTGTTCAAATATCATTACCTATTGAAAGAACTCTTTCAGCTGCTGCATTAGTTCCAGGGCAGCACAAAGTAAATTCCACAAGAATAACTAAATTTTCATATTTAATGTGTTCATTTTTGAAAAGATTAAATGTTTCCACCAATTTTTTTATCAATTTCAACATGCTGATTTTCTCATTGTTCTAATTTATAAAAATTTAAATATATGCATTCAATCTTATAATTTCTTCAAACAAACAGTTGTCATCAATTATATTATCAGGCATTTCTTTCGATAAAAACTCAACACAATTTTCTATATCTTCCCAATTTACTTGCTATAAAGTCAAAAAACATTGAAAACTTTTATTTCCTGTGATATTAGTTTCAGACTATTCTTCGACTTATTGGAAACATGTTGATTCTTCTAATTTTGACAATTTTCTTTTTATTATTAAAGAAATAAATTTTTCTTCAAATTATGATTTTAATTGAAGGGCAAAATTGTTTAAAATAAAACTAACTTCTGTTGCTGAAATATCTTCGCCGTCAATTTTTGAATCATTTTGTGGAAAATAGATGCCTGATCATGTATAAAATACATTAATTTCTCTTATAATTCATACTGTACCAGCACATGGCACATAACATTTTGATCTGGCATTTCTGAATACAGAGATTAACAGATTAGTTTTAAAATATTCAAAAGGAGGACACTTTTCAAGGAAAGACAGAACCTATAAAAGGAGGAGAATGGGTCACCTTACAATTAATCTTCGAATAATTTGCTGTGGGTATTGTGAAATGTACTTTCAATTAAATCTTAGCAGTTGACTGGCCAATTTTAAAGAATAAGTTGGTAATATATATTAAAATTAATTTGATGTATAATAATCAATTGTTTTTCAATACAGTTTTTAATTGTGAACTGTGCTGGAATTTTATTAGAAAGCAAACTTGACATTTAGAACTATGATAGGTTCTTTTTGGTTATAGAAACCCTGAAGCAACATATGCTGAATTGTTGTTTTGGTGATATTATTTTCTGATCTGTGAAAAGCAGTTTGGAATTGATTGCTATTTTCTTTATCATACTGTTAGCTAAATTTTTCTACTATTTTTGGAACCAATTTGTTATTTTGACCACGAATGTTTTTTTGACATAGTTTCAAAATTGCGCTAAATAGGTCTTTAACTTGCATAGTAAACTTTACAGCCCAACTTGGCAAAAATGTTCTATTTCTTGGAGGAAAAATCCATAGCAGTCCAATATCAAATTAATACTCTATTTTGATTCTATAAGCCAGGGGTGGCAAACCTTTATGGATCAACAAACGATTTTTTTCTAAAAAAGTGTTTAATGAGGTATAGTTGTGCAATAAAATAATTTTGACTTGTTATTATTTGGAAAATAATACAACTAAATACTAACAACAGAAAACTCTATTTACTATGAAAGTATACCTTTTGCATCACATAGTTATTAATGTTTTAGTTATACGTATAATTCAAATTATAAAGTAGCATTAGTGTGACTTCTGTTGTTGCAGATTGGACAACAAATAACTTATATTAGGATTGTAAGGTGTTACTTTTTGTAGAATGCATGCTGAATTCGATTAATCTGCCAAACAGTTTCAAAGCAATTATTTACTTTTGCTGTGGTTCACTTTTTTTTATAAGAGGGTTTGTGATTTGCTTCAAAATACCATTTTACAGACGGTGATCTGCCTACCACTATTCCAGAACATAAAACACATACCACTTTGTCACCTTTACTTATAATGCCATGTTTCTCGGTCCATCAAATTTGAAATTCTCTGTTACACTTACTATCTTGCACTTTTCATTCTTTTGCTGAACTAGTGATGTTAAATAACAGTTACAAATCATGTAAATATATAACACTGATAAACTTTAAAATACAATTGTGTTAATGAAATTGACAATGCTATGCATAGACAAACTTTACATCGTAAGCAATGGTACAACGTAACTAAGGCAAGCTAATAACAAACAAGTGTGCTACGTGCCGCCTTGCAAACTGATCACTCACGTTTGTGCATAATACTTCATAGGGAGTTTTGAAATAAAGAACAAACCATTTTGATCACTGGTGAACCAAAAATATTGTGTCAGGTGCCACTGGTTTGCCATCTTTGCTATAAGCTGTGCAATGAGGATACTATAAGCTGCTTCTTGTAGAAAATTTTACTGCTACAGAGAGTTTTTAACCAAATTTTTATGCCATGAAATTGAACAAGAATTGCTGTTGGGTGGGTCATATAATCAGTTGTTAATAAGCTGTAGGTCTTGTGAAGAATTGGTTTTCCAAATCCAAGACTCTTTATAGTTGCCATATACTTCATTTAAGTGGTGCCAATGAACTTATTTCTGTATCAAGTATCTATGTCAGATAAATTGTAGCCCAGAAACAACTGTAAATTAATAAATTTGATAATTTTTATTGGCGACTATCGGAAAAGCTGTTACTGTATCCAATAGCCCCTGTAACTGAGTGATTTAATATGCCTGTTAATTAGGGGAGACCTGTGTACCTAGGGCCACCTTTTTTCAATGGACAAAAATAGAGCCACTGGCCTGTTTAAAAAATGTGAAATTGATATGCACTCATCCTTATACTAACTACAATTATAGTTAATATAAGTACTTAAAATAATAAATTCTGTGAAATAAAAACTTTAAAAAAATTTCACAAATGGCCCTAGGTACAATATCATTGCACCTAAAGCCAGCAGCTGTTGTACCTAGGGCCTTTTCCTGAAAGTTAGGTTTCACTCTGTAATCAATAGAAAATAAGCATATACAGATGCTTTTAATAAAAGAAACAATATTAGCTAATACATTGATTTATCATGTAACTATTTAAATAGCAATGCACCAAATTATTAATAAACTACACGTATTTTCATTCAACATTATAATTTAAAAGACTTGCTCCAAAAGTGGGCTACATACATTGAAACTCTGATGCACCAACAGATTGTGGTTTGGGCAATTTATATATATATAAATACAATATTTATGATGTCAGTGTCATAAGTTTCTTCTCTATCATAAAGAAACTTATTTGAGAGAATGAGCAATATTCTTCAAAAATTTAACACTATAGTGCTCTTCTTTAACATCTATTATTTCTGCCACATAAAAATGTTCAGTTTTTTTGCCTTGTATTCTTGTTAAACAAAAATCCCCCTTTTCAATAGTATTCCTTACACCAGTGGAATCAGAATCTTCAATATTTAATAATTCTTCAGATGAAGTTCCCTCAATTTCAAACTCAGATTTTTTCATGTTTTCTTCTTTTGGCTATTTTAATTGCATGTTGGTTTTAGATTTCTTCCTTTTCAGGAGTGTCAGTCAGGATTCTCAGGCGCTCCTTTCAGCATATGGTTTTTAAAATTCATCCTTCGAAAAAGAATCAGAATTTCCTATAGCATTTATACTACAGATAATAGTGATATTAGTTCCTCATTCAACTGAATTCATGCTGCCAACCTGTTTCTTGCCTTTTGGGGCTATTATCTTGGCTGGTGTGTACACTCTCGTAATGCCTGTTTTGTCCATATTATAAATGCATTCAGGCAAAAGCTGTTATTTTGACAATACCTCCTGATACTTTGCAAAAAAGGTATCAACATTTGTTTTATAAAAGCTGGTAGTTCTTGCCAAACTTGTGGCTTTCTTAGTGAAAGAACCTTACTTCTTTTCAGAAAATCAAAATACCATTGATCACCAGCTTCACCATGTGCATCCCAAGACTTGGGACATTTTTTTTTCATTAGCTTTTACATATTCCAAAGCATGCTTTCTAACTTGTTTTTTTTTTGACAACCCGAAATGCATATTGCATGCAATGATAAAGTACTGAACAAGAACACTATCTTCATCTTTAGAGAACACCGTCCAAACAACACATCGGTTATAATATGCACAATTTAATTCCATATTTCAGAATTATTAATCTTTCTGCAAAAAGCAATGTTTCTTTGCAGTGTAGTTCTGCTTACTCCAAATTGTCGCACTGCAGTCCGAACTGGAACTCCATCCTTCAAAACTGCTTCTGCAGCTGCAATTATATTGTCTGCATTAGGTTTTGACTTTTTTATTCTGTCAGAATTTCTAGGCATCTAAAAGTTAGGAATTTATAATTGCTGATAAAGAGGGAAGCTGATAAATTTAAAATTTGCAGTATGACAGTGGGATACAGGTTATAAATTTAATTAAAATATCGTGAAAACCTTATTTAGAATTATACTTTTGTTTTTATAACTATAAAAATTTGTTTTTTTATTAAAAGAATGCTTATGTTGTATAAACAAAATAATCCTGAAAAATAACAATAATGGTAGCAAAGATATTTTTTATAAAATCAAGAATATTGAAAGTTTCAGAATAAAATATAAACTCTCCTCTCATTTAAATAACATTTAGTAATAATAAAAAACTTGACTAAATCAAAATGGTTCAGATAATTAAGGCCATTTTCCTCCTTTTCTTATGAAAACTTTCTCAATAAAATAACATCAAGAATATTAATTGCAATTGTACCTAGGGCCAATGGCCCTAGGTACAAAACTATGTGGCCCTATAGGTACAAGGGACATATGTATGTATTAAAAAATGAAGCTATTAAAATGAATGAAAATTTTTTAGGTTTTGTTCCAATTGAAAGTTTGAATGGATACTGCAGACAAAAGACTACGTTGTACTACCTACTGTGGAATTCTTTAAAAAATTGTAAAGATTTTTTTAAGAATCAGATGTAGTTTTTGATGAAATGCTCTGTAATGCAAGTTAACTGGCCAACAAGATTGATATCCTTGCTAACTTTGAGGTGAGACAGCCATGTTACAGATTTTGATGTAGAATATTTTTATTTTGATTATGAAGCACAAAATGTTCCAGTGGAAGATTTCAAATTAAAATTGAAGATTGTTTTTGCAACTGATTAAGCAATTAATGGCTTGGACTGTAGCTTTAAATAAATGAGCACCCATTACAATTGTTTCCAATTTTTATACAATATTATTTAAAAGATGCCCTTAAAAATTTAGAAATTTTGATCAATGGAGATTCAGTTGATATAAATGTGATTGATGTAAAATTATCAGTTTCAGCTTTATTAGGCAAAAAAGAAAGCCCCCAATAGAAGTTTTAAAACTTATTTCAACTGTAGAATTTGCACCAAATCTTGCTATTGCAATTTGGCTTTTTTGCCAATAAGTGAAGGGTTTCTCAAAATTAGAATTTACAAAATATTTCTTATGATCCACATTTTTTCAAGATACATTAAATGGCTTTTATAGCTACATTGGCTATGGAATAAAAATTTGCTGAACATGTTGATTTAAAAAAAATTGATCAAAAAGTTTTCAGAATTGAAGGACAGGGGAAAAAACACTAGTAGTTTTTTAAAATTTGTTTTAAGGCTGTTTTTGCCAAATGCGTAAGAGCTTGAACTTAACGCAGAGTACATTTTCAAACAGAAAAAGTGCCTCTATTTTTATAAAAATTTGTGACATTGTAACTCATGCTTCTGTTTATAATAGTGTTTTTAAAATCTTAAAATATTTCATAAATAATTAGTTTTTCTTTTTAACATGTAAAAGGATAACTAATGAGATTTTTATGATATAGGAGGGAAAAAATGCAAAACACATTTTATAAAAGAAAAAATGTGTCAACTCAGATAAAAATGAGTAGTATGATAAAATAAGTGATTATCTACAGAATAGTGAAGCTAGAATATAATACAAATGTGTGTTTGAGTACTTTTTATAACTGAAAAAATATTCCAAATTTGGGTCCTATTCTTTAACAGTAGCCGAAAACAGCCTTAATTTTGTGTTTCAGTTGCTAATATTTATAATATAATGTTGTGCTGTCTTTTTATTTGCAAGAACTATTCAAGTTTTATACATATGTATCCATATGAACAATTTGTTTTTGGTGCTAATTTATGCCCCAGTTGTTTATGTTGCCTAGATGTGATAAAATTACAATATGGTTACCCTGATATTTTTATTGTGTGGTAATGGTGGTTGCCATGAGGATAACATAAAAAGAGTTCATTTGCTGCTAATTTGATATAATGGGTCTGCGCACCAAGTTGTTTATAATTGTCAAGATGGGTGATAGCATTACAATATGGTTTGCTTGATATTTTTATCATCTGGCAAAGTGGTTGCCATGGGGATAACATATATTTTTTATTGAAATTATACGTTACAGAAATAATTTTTATTGATTTTTTAATGCGGTAACCCGATTAATTTCAGATGATTTAAATTGCATTTCTTGAACAATTTAACTGTTTTCATTACATTTGCTGTATTGTAAGCTATCATTTCAGGTGTATATTATTTTAACTTTTTTTCAAAAAAATGAGTGTTGTACTTTTTAATTATTCCTATAAATATCGTACATTTTCACTTTATTTTACTTTTTAAAAATGCTTTTTTAATGTTCCTTGTTCGATGAAATTCGTTGAAGGTACTTGCAGTGTTTGGAACATTGCTAGTTTTTAGTACTTTTTACTTGACATTCATTATTAATTTTAATATGTATATAATATTTCATTTATAATATAATGTAAAAATACAATTATTATTATATATAATAATCATATAATATTCATTATATTTGCAATTATTTTTTAATCTTTATATAAATATTATTAGATATGTTATTTATAATTATTATGTTATTTATTTGTTAGTATTATGTTTTATTATAATTATTTTATTATTTATTTATAATTATAAATAATAATATAACAATATCTAACATAACATAACAATAATATAACATAATATTTGACTATCTTTATTTTGTTAGATACACTTTTGCACTTTGTCATACACAACAACAACAATTATGCTAAATGATTATTCTTATGTATGATTCTTATTATATTACAATACGATGATTATTCTTTTTCATAATTACTATTACATTATATTATATGATTATTATTGTATAAAATAATTTTTTTCATTCATACTATATGAATATTATATTTCATAATTACCATAAAATTACAAGATTATTATATACTGGATAATATTACTATTAGTTAACATCATTCTTTTTAAAGATTATATTGATATTCATTATTTATATCTATCTTGGTTATTCTCAATCTCTTCCTATATTCTTCATTTTAAATAGATTTTACTGTATTTCAAAACAGTTCTTTAAAATTATTTTCCTGACGATCTCTTACCGCAAGGCCGCCAACTTGGATTCCATTCCAAAGACATAAACTGCTTGGCGTGTGGACTCATGATATCAAACCAGTTCCATTTAACCATTTTCATTGCATTTGTTCTTTAAGCTACTATTTCAGTTTTCTGTTGTATTTTGTTCTATTTTCGAATATGGGTATTTCTAATGTCATTGGTGAGTACTAGAATCTTTTTTTAAATGAATATGATGGTTTGCTTTTAATTATTGCTACAAATCATACATTTCTACTTCATTTTACCTCTAAAAAATGCATTTTTAAACATTCCTTGTTTGTTGAAATTCATTAAAGGAACTCACAGTTTTTGGAATATTGCAAGTTATCAACAATTATTAATTGATAGTTAGTATTAATTTTAATATACATTGTGTAATTATTTTATTGATAAAATAATTATATAATACAGTTATTATTATATATAATAATTAACCTGGCCTTATTTATTATAGCCTTATATAAATACTTATATATTATAACAACCTGGGGTGTGTATTAGATGTTATTTTGTATTGTAAAAAATTTGTTGTGTTTAGCGTATAGCTTGTTAGATGTCTGTATATAATATTGTTTGTATGTGTGTAATATTATATGTAATTCATAAGAATAAAATTTTTGGTTAATGATTGTGACATAAAGTAACATCTAATTGTAAACCCTACTCATTTTTTGGCACTAAATCACGCCAATTGTGCATTTTTCAAAATCATTGCAGTTCACAATCAGATTTTCAAATATAAAATAACATTTCATAAATGATTTTGTAATAATAGATTAAAAATATTTGATGTAATTTAATTTGATCACAGTAGTATACTCATGTTTGTTAAATAGTAGACTTATTGCTGATTTCATTTAAATAATTAGAATGTTGATTAATTTTATTTAATTCCAATCAGTTGTGTTATTAGAAATACAAGGAACTCTTTTACTAGAAAGAGTTGTTCTTCTCTATCAGAGGACTCATAGTAAGACAGAATATTTTTCATTCAATAAGTCAATGCACTAATAGAATAACTTCATTCAGCCATAGTGCAATTGAACCTGTTACCATCAAAATAACCTGTTACCTTGGAAATGATGTAAAATAGAATGACTAGGGGGAAAAAAACAGCATAAAATTACTCTCTATAATAGGATTACATTTGCTAGGAGGAGGTTTGTTTGCCTACTTGGTGCATTTATCTTGCCTGCTTGGGAACATTTTTATTTGTTATCAAATCTATGGAGTTAACTAGGATGTAACTCAGGGGGTGGGCAACATTTTTAGGAAGAGTGTCATTATCTGATAAAAAAAAATTATGCATGCCACTTCCAACTTCTCCAACAAACAAAAAAATTTGAAAAGGTGAAAAAATTTTCTTAGTGGTTCTTATTACTTATATAGGCTTATTGTTAGATTTTGCACAAGTAGCACATTTTTTATGCAAGTTTAAGTAGTGGAAATTTAGAAGTTATATAATAAATACAATGATAGCACTAGTTGGGGTTTTGTTGTTAAACTTTTTACACAGGTTCAATCAGGTTAAAGTAAAAAATAATTATGAATAACTTGAAAAATATTTAATTCTAAATAATTATTAAACAGTCGGTATTTGCTTAATGTAGCTTTTGGATTTGAATTTTTCCTCCCAATTCAACAATATTAGGATTAGTTCTTGAAGATTTTAACAGAATTAGGTAGTTTTAGGTGCATATCAGCTTAATTTTGAGTACTAATACTTTGATTTTCTTATGCCCATGATAGAAAACATTTGTTTACAAGCTTGTTAATCCAAACTTACAACAATATCTTACAAGGGGAGGGCATAAGACTAAGGAAATTCATTTGGGGACAAAACTTTGTGTAATAGTAGTACTCTTTTAGGGTGTTCGACCCTCAGTGTATTAGGGCCGAAGGGCAGTCGATTCGAAGAAAATGGCATTCAAAATTCATATTTAGATTTTTCAATTAAGTTTTAATTAGCATCAGGGATGCAGTGGCATAGGTGGTAGAGTAACTGTTTGCTACGTAGTTGGTCAAGGTTCCAGTTGCACGATCAGTTTTATTTTTTTAATTCATTTAATTATTTTTACAATTAAATAACTTTATTTAAAAAGACATTAAATATTTTATATAATTATAAAATAATTAAATATAAGATATATACTTTTATTATATTATTATAAAATGATATATGTAATTTGTTATTTATAATATATTGTATTTCATATAATATAAAACTATTTGTAACAAATTTTTATATAAAATATCATTTAATATTTATTAAACCTTTTCTAAATGAATTTAATAATATTTTATAGTATTTTAAGTATTTAAATTTTTTAAAATATATGTTCAGATGTAGAAACACTTTTTTTCATTTTTCTTTTTTTATGAAGGATATTTCGTAAGGAAATAAAAATGCCCCTTTAAGAAAAATAAAATCAGTGATATTTTTAAATCCAATAAATTTACAAATGTTCAGTTTGGAATTGTTCATTTTTTTTAAATCCAGGTCAGATTTAAGAAATGTTACATTTGTACAATATGTAATATGCATTGTAATTTATTGATTTTTATATTTTTAGTACTGCTTTTTTTAACTTCATTATTTGAGAAAATATACATGAGAGAACTAAATTTTTGTTATTATCTTCATTGGAATGTTTTTTAATTTTCTTCTACTTTGGAAAAAAGACTATTGAATTAATACAAGGTGTCTTAACTTAAATCGAAATAAATTCATTACAAACTTTTTAATCTTATATAATCTTTCATTGAATTTTATATAGTTTTCCTTTAAAAATTTTATTCTACTTTGTTTTATTATAGATCTAGAAAGAAATGTTTCTTCATGCATCACTCTTTGATGAAGAATATTGAAACTGGATACAAGAAATTTCTCTCATTCTCCTAGTTAGTTAAACTTGAGTGTTTAACAGCATAAAGGTATTCTGTGTTTGATTATTATTTGATTAGCTATTTACTGTGCAAAATATTATTTAATTAAGGCACCAGTATTAAACATTTTTAAAAAAGATTAGATTATGAAGTTTTTAAATCTGTTAAGTTTCAGTAAACTTTTACTAAATGATAAGATAGTCGTTTTGTGTTATCATTGTCTGATGTTTCTAGGTTTTGAAGTCTAATTTTCCATTTTTGTGGTGGTGCATGTCTTTAAAAACACTGATGTGTAAACATATCAAAAATTTTTTGAAGAGAATTCAAGCATTCATTACTTTTGTTTTTGTAAGAAAATGTAGTTGTATGTATCATGTAGAGGAATAGGTATTTATATTAAAGAATTTGTAAATCTGTGCTTTATCACATTTGAAACAATTACCTTCAGTGCATAGCAAACTTCATTTAGAATAATCTATATTCATATAAGAATAATCTATATTATTATTAATTGCTCTTGCATATCTGAAACTAATACATACACTTATTAGGAATGTCGGAAATAATATTCTTTAATTCTAAAAATACTAATATTTTGATTTATGAAAAGTATGTTTGTATATATTGCAAGTGAAATTTGTTATCTTTAATTGCAAGAGCCTTTCATGGCTAAAATATCATTATCAAAAATCTGATTTAAAAATTTGTTGACTAGGATTTTCCAAAACTGTTGTGACACACACATAAGCGTTTTATTTTTTAAGAATCGTGTAAAGAGAATTGGCATTCAAACAGCATGAATATTCTTGAAATGGATAGTTAAATTCTTTTCTGAAATGCATATATTTGTATCTTAACCAGCTAACTGTGGTGCCCCTGTTTGAGAACGCATAACTATGTATGTCATGGAAATCAAGTGATGACAAGTATACTCATCTATCACAGAGTAAGTGACACTGTTAAAATATTGGATCAAAAAGATGAGTTTCTTTTATAAAACTGCCAATTTTATTACTAATGCTTATTTATTTCATTTACATAAACAGATATTACATACATATTATTCAAAAAACTCAATAAAAAAAATGAAATACATATAAAAGTAAGAATTTAAATTCCTCCTATGGAGTGTATTCAGTAAAACAGATTACCATACATAATAGGACTTTGCAAATTGAACACCATTGACTAAATTCCTTCCTGATCTTACATTTATAAGAGTTAACTTTCATGTTAGGTTGTTTATTTTCATAGTTCCAGGTATATATAATCCAGAACCTGATTCCCACCTGGTTTTAGTAACATGAGGTTTGAGAGACCTAAACACACACTAATTTGCTTTCTTCTTTATACTGACAAAATATTTCCTACCTGTCTTGACACTAAGGAAATTTTGGAGTAGGTGCTGTTGGGTTTATCACAGACATCTTAACAAAAAGTGTCCTTGTATTTCCCTCAATAAAATAACTTCTTTTGGCTGCACAACATTTGGCCTTTACTCTGATGTCAGCATATGATTCTAGCTTCAAACAATTGGCATTTACACCACTCAATGGCTTGATAACTTCGGACCAGCAGCTATCAATGCCTATAGTACCTGTTTGACATCACACATTTATCCCATGGCTGACCATACCTGAAAAAAGCTAATTTTAATCAATTTTCCAACTTTTGCCTTTGCCCTTTCAGGCTACCATCTAAAAAAAACATTATAACACAAGGATAAATTTGTTATGTGAACTTTTATGCTATTTCAGCCAGTGCATACAGAAGCACATGAGTTCATCTAAAATTTTTCATATATTTTTTATTTATTTGTTTTACTTCAGCATGGCCTCAAAATAAATTTGAGAATGTTTTGTACTGGAACATCTGCTGTTACACCTCAGGGCCGAAGGTCGCATATACTGAGTTGGGCACAGTAGGCCTTGGCCCTCATGGGCTGTCACACCACAGAGTTAAATATTATATAAGCTTAACAGGTAACTTTATAGCATTACTAGAAACAAAACATCAGAGAGTAGCTTTGATTCTTGAAACACAACTTCAAAGCAAAATTATCGAGGAACAGAGACGTTTACGCAGAAGAGAGAGGAGATTGCGAAGAATGTGGGAAAGAGAACACTGACATGAGCACAGAAGATATGACAGACCATGTACAGAAAGTGAAGACCGCCGACGTGAATCACATGCAGGAAGTGAAAACCGACAGTTAAACACACATTTCTTTTTACTCATGAGAATGAGATAAAATGATCAAAACTGTATAGATGAATTACTTCACTGACGAAAACAACGTAAGCACATTGCCTCTGTTGTATTGCCGAATGACTGTGTAAAAGGTTATCGTGAAACCAATAGCCATATATATATATGTGTGTGTGTCAAATGAATGTCAGCACTTGTTCCATTGCAGACTGAGATGTGCTGGGCCAATAAAAAATGTTTAAATACATGATGTCAAACATATAAATCTAAAAAAAATTTTTTTTAAAATTCTTGTCAGTCATGAAATTTTAGAAACTTAGGACATTTTTGCAACCCAGAATTGTCGGGGCTAATCCTGGATGTATTATGGTAAGCTTATACTCATATGTAAATTAGATTTTGAGAAAGATAATAATCATTTCTAATTAACTTCATTTAAATGCTTTTGTGGAATGTTTTTGTTTCTGTTACAGAATGTTTCGTGAGATATTTTTGATATTGAGATTTCTGAAAGGCAGTGATTAAAGCTAAAATAAGCTCTTAACACCATACTACTAATCATGTATTAATTTAGGTTTTATTTTTCCTATGAAATCATTATTATTTTTTTTATTATAGATTTGAAAAGAAATGTCTCTTCATACATGACTTGTGGTATATCTGATAGTTGTAAAATCAAGAATTTGAAAAATCAAAGTACTAGGATTGACTCTCGTAATAATTGATAATGTGAAAAAAAAGAAACCTTTTTTGATTTTTTATTATTACTGTAAAAGGAATGGCTGTATTAAATGTTTCAAAAAATTAAAATGTGTGGTTTGAACTACCGACAGTGTTTAATTAATTTTTTTATGTTTTGTGAATTGAATGTATCTATTTAAAATTTTCTATGTGGGTAAGTTAAAATTCTGTTTAAATTTCCAATTCTGGCTTTTCAAAAGAAAAGCTTTTGAATCATTTAGAAATATTGCAAGGTTTTCTTAAATAAAAGTATAAATGTTTTATGGTAGGGATTGGGTGGATATATTTTTAATAAAAATAAGTAGATCATATGTATATGAATTATCTACAAGAAACTTATTTAAAAAAAATTACAAACATTGCAAAATGAGACATAATCACTAAGCCTTTTATGTATATTCAAGTCTCATCAGTATATAATTGTAAAAGACTTAATGTTGGGATGGTGATGAAAATAATTGCCACAGTAAACATCAATTATATAAAAAAAAGTTATGTGTTATAGAAAAACTATTAATTAAACTCAGAATTTCTTTCCCTCTTGATCTTTTCAAGGTTATTATATTGCACATCTCAACTCATTCATGTTAATCCTTTTATCCTTCCTCTTTAATTTTGGATCAAGGAACAAAAGTTTATTCTACTAAAAATTCTCCATCTACTTCTTTCCCCCTCCTCTACCCTTTCTGTTGCTAGCAAAAATATGATATCCTGTATTGTCAACCCTATTCTGAATATTTGTTTTTATCATTTTCATCTGAATTAATTTTATCTGAATTTAATTTTTTTTAAATCACAAGCTTTAAATATCAAAAGTAAAATATTTCAGAAAATTGTACAAAAAATTCACATTACTTTTATTTATTGTACAAATTGTTCAGGAAATATTTACTTTTAATGTGCTTTTAACATGGAAGGATTCAACTATGAGTATTTTACTGCCACTGTGTTTACTGCTGTAGTGTTTTTTATTGTCTCTACAAAAAGTTACTTTTGACTATATACTCTTGAAATTATCAAAAAAATGTGTTTTTACATCATTGTGATATTTAATTTTCTTGACATTTTTATTAATAGCATAAATAATTGTATTCAAACTTTTTATATGTCAACATAAATTGAGAAGTCCTATTTTTGTGAACAGTTATACATTTTGTGAAAAAAGGAAATTTTAAAACTAGTAACATTTTTTGATATAATTTACCAATTATTATTCTTGTAAAAAAACTTTTTCTTATTCTGCAAAGAGACATCTATTGTATATTATAAAATTTATATGCTAACAGACACACGCACAATATATTTTTGATACATATATTAGTACTTGCCTATGTTATACTTTGACGATAAATTTGTTTCAAAATAGGTTTAAAAATTCTTAACTTTTAATTATGCATTGTTTTCTGTTGAAAATATGTTGGACTTTAAAAGCATTACATAAGTTTTTACATTTCATACATAATTTTTGACCATCAACATTTTTGTGTAAAAAATATTAAGTAATTAAACTAGGGGAAAAAACATTGTGATTATCATTACAAATCTTATTGCATTTGCTGTTTTATATTAGAAAGATAAAGTTTTTAAATGAACTTCTAGAAAGGATTTTTATTATCTTCTCAAGTTAATAATCAGCTATTATCTGACATTTACATAGTACAACAGATGGAAAACATATTGGATAGTGTTTTGTAATTAAATTGGAAACAAAAAATATCCATATGTGATTAACAATAAATTATAAACAATATGCTTATAAATAACAAATTCTGATTAATTTTAGATAAAATACATTATACTAGGTAAGTTTAAATGCAGTGAGGATACAGAAATGTAAGTGAAATTTTTAGTATTTAGTGGAATATTTGAATTAGCATGAAATTTTCAGGTAAATGAATTAATACTTAAGCTACTATTTTTGATTAACAGAGAATAAATTTTCATTTGAGAAAATAGTACATTAAATTAATGTTCAATCGTATTTTAATCCTTCACTAGTTTTGGCAATTTCATGGTGTTACAAATATTTCATTCTGAAAAATTGTTTATTTTGGTAACCTTGAGAAACTGAATGAAATGCTAAACAAGTCATGTGTTCTCTGTTCTGGGTTGTTGTTTATTATTTTAAAACAGAGTGCATTGCATTATTCTTTTTGTAGAATGAAGTGAGAGTGAATGTGGAGTTTTTTGGTGCAAGAGCCAATTTCGGCCAAACACTAGTTTAAGTATTACAATTTTAAAATTGTTAAAAAGTTTTACAAAAATAATTGCAGTAATAAAATTGAAAATCTTAAAACATGTTTAAAAAGCCAGTTCTTTTTTTCAAACAATAAACATATTTTGGTGGAAAGTGTGTAGAATGCAGTGTTTGTAGAATTAAACACTTAGTTAAAGAATTAAATATCTGATTCTTTGTGTGTGCTCAATATAAATTTAAGTTCCTATTTTTTAAAAAAATCTTTGAAATGTTCTTTCTGTTAATTATTCATAAAAGTATATTTGTGAAGTACGAATAATTCTTAAAGATATTTTTTAATCATTTAAAGTGAAAGGAAAAATGCATGTGGCACAGTAGTGCATGGCTTAAGGTATCTATAAATGTGGAATGTTAGATTTTCAAAATGAGGTAATGGGTTATGAAGGATTTGACTATTGTATTTATATGGAAATACCACAAAAGATGAATCAATCGTATTAGGTTTCTTTTCTCAAAATTGGAATGTGTTTATAATTTCTGTCTAAATTAGAAAAAATCAAAGCAGTTGTCAGCAAAAAATTATTTTACATTTTATTTGCAATTTCAAAGAATTCAATGTTTGAATTAATTGTATATATTTTTTCATTTGAAATACTTGTGAAGAGGCTATATATAAACAGTCGACTCTTGATAATTCGAAGTTGAAGGGACCAATGAAAAGCTTCAAATTATCAAGAGGGCAAGAAAAAAACTCCTGAATTTTTTTCTAACACATTTAAATTTTAAACTATGTAATAAAACAACAAATGTGTACATATGTATAAAATTACTTTAAAATCTTTTTAAAAAGTCGTATCAAAATAATGCATTTATATAGTATTTTTCTTTCACCGCCCCACCAAATCTCTTCTATTCCTCATTGGAAATGAAATCGTTTTGAAACCAGTTCCTTCAGATTCTGTCCCCCAACACCATTGGTTCTTTAAGGCAAGGTCCAGTGCCGCCCATACCCATTTGGTGCCACATGCTATAAGTCACACAAATGAGCCTTAAATAGTTATGTCAGTCCAACACAAAAAAAGACAGTCCTACATATCACAATAGCGGGCCATCCTTTCTGAACACATGAGCAGTAAGGCCACATGTTAAACGAAAGATATGGATGGCTGACAACAGGTGTGGCCAGAACTATCCACTTGAAGGAGGTAAGCAATAAAAGACTTTTTGCCTGAGGAACCGGGAAACACAAAGAAAGGGTAGTAGATAGATGGTCATCAAAGTAGCTACATTACACACAGATACCATACAACACAAAACACATAAGCTCCTACCTGTTTGCTATAGGACTCTAAATAGTAAGTTATTCGAATTGTGGAGTGTTTTATAAGATAACTTCAAATTATTGCATGTTGTAGTCTGGCCAGCCACAGATTTTACTTCAAAATATTGAGTGTACCAAAGTGTATTGTTTTAGTTTGAAATATCAAGAGTTTTTCTAGGGGCTTAGCATTTACTTCGAATTAGCAAGAGTCTACTGTATATATATCTATATTATTTCAAACAATTTTAAGAACAAGGTTTTTGTTTTGTCAAAATTTAAATGAAATTATTTTTTAAGTTTTGAATTATTTTTAAATCACTGCAAAATGTAAAATTATTCCTATGAAATGAAAATAGTTTTGAATTTTTTTTAGACCAATTTTAATTTTTATTTAATTAATGTACATTTTGTGACACAATATTCTTATTTGTAAACTAAACTTAAATCATCATTTAATTTACTCTTAAAACCAACCTTACCCCAGAAGCTTAAAGCAGCAGAATGTGGAATTGAAGGAGGTACTTATCTCGGGTAACATCCCCATCAATCGATTATAGTCCCATTTTATATGTCCTTTTCAAGCAATAATTTTTTTTTTGTAAGTATATAAATGTTAATTCTAACAAACTGACCAAACTCTAGACAAAAATATTTTTATGATTGTATGAAAAATCATCCAGAAGAGAATATTTATCTCTGAGATTTCCAGATGTAAATTAATCTTAACAGTTCCAAAAATATATAATCAAGAACAGTGGCGCACACAAGGGGGGTGTCTTAGCGGTTCGGATCCCTGTTCCAAAGTCCTTGAGTTTTTTTCGATTGATGAGATTCCTATGTATATATAATGTAAAATTTAATTAAGTACTTCTAATTAACAATTTATTTTATTAATTAATGCTAATTTTTTGTTCAATAATTCATTTTTTACTGACTTTTGTTAACAAAATCGGAAGAATCGGTGTTGTCTTGAGGTATACGAGTTGGGAGACTTTCGACCATGGACTCCCCTTGAAAAAATTTTGTGTGCGCTACTGATCAAGAACATTTTGAATTCTGTAAATCTTTCAGAAACATGCCATTTTTAGGTAAGTACTGAATTTATGACTTGATCGCTCTTTTATCTCATGTGATTTATTGTCTTTAGTACATCAATCAAGAAGACTGCATTTTTTCGTTGCTTTTGATTTCCCTCGTCAATCAATGTATATATTTCTTCCTTCATCTCACGTCTTGATCGCAAATATACATTTGTTGTAAGTATTTAATCAGTACATTTTTTGGGTTATTTGTAAGTAAATGGAATGTTGCTTTACAGCGAGGTTAGTCAACGATCAATTGGCGAAATATGGTGTTTGCCAGTGAAACTAACTAGTCAATTAACAATTAAGGAGAAAGTTTTAAATCGCAAGAAATTTCATTGTTTCAGGAGTTCGTAAACTTGATTATTTAATAAAATTTTGATATCTGATAAATAAAACTCCTTGTTTAATACACCAGTATTCGATTTATCACTAAAAATCACTATTCGTGTGTCTCTTAGATGCAATTGAAATAGCTCATTATTGCTTGTGACTATATTTTGAAGGAAATGAGCATAGCTGAATATGTGCACAATTTGAAAAACACAGCCTTCAGGGGACCCGAATGGGCTTCCTCATTTCCTGAAAGGAGTCCAGCGCGCGCACCCCAGCTTGATGTTTTGTGAGAAAGTATCCGTTATAAGACAACTCCCCCACATTAGTGTAATGCACATCTCAGCATCCAGGGAGGAGGGGTTGCAAAAGTATCCATGGTTAAGAAGTTACGCTCTTTTTATTCAGCAGCTAAAAGTACTATTAGAGAATAATTACGTGCCAGTTATAATTGGAAATTTTAAAATACTGACTAATAGATGTTCGACAATCAATGTGATTCCAGATTTAAAAGAGTTGTTTTTCGACTTTATGCAGAGACGAAAATACTGCGTCATTTACGTTCTGCATGGGGTATGTTTTCACAGTCTGCAAACAATGCAAAGCATTAAAAATGTAACACTTTTGATAGGAGTTCCATTATTAATTTCTACACCAGAAGCGCTATTCGTTGGCTCCGACAAATCAAACAAAATTTTCTGCAAAACTGTACGCACTATAAATTTCACTTCTCTCAAGAAAGAGAGAAAACTCTTGGGGGGGGGGGATATTCCTTGAGTTGTGTAGAGTGAGATAAGAAAGGAATATCATGTCCTATTCAAAACTAATGTGATAGCTGATGCTCATGACTCATCTGCACCTGTAAAGTCTAAAACTGGGCTACACCCGTCGAAATTCCCTGCAAACAAGAAAGGCTTGTTTCTGTTTCGGACAAAAAGGAACGCCATTTGAAAAGAAATCCGTTTTTTTTCTCCTAATCCAAATAAATGGGGGGAAAAGTTTTTTTCGGCTGTTGTGTGAGAAATAATTTGAGGTTTATTATTCGTTAAATTGGGGGGGGGGGATTCGTTAAACAGAGGTTAGGCAAATCGAGGTCCACCCATATTTCTTTAAAAAATTTCCATTATCCATACTAAAACAATCCCGATTAATTTATTAAACTACAGCTCATAATTTTGTATACATGATACGTTTCAAATATCTTCCTTGCTCTAGTGATCTGAAACACGCGAATATGATATTATTAATTTGGAATTTCTGCTTATCCCTCCAAATTTGGATTGCTTATACATTTAAATGGTATTCAATGTTCAAGAGTTCTTCCTTACCCATCAGATTGAATTGCTTCCTTGGCCTGCTTGTTCTCCTGATTTATCGCCAATCGAAAACTTGTTTTTATGCTTGCACAACGATTGGCCCGGTATACTTTACCCGCTGCTTTGCCAGATCAACTTTGGCAATATGTGGAAGCTGCATGGACTGCTGTACCCAAGGAACATCCAAAGCCTCTTTGATTCTATGCCGAGGAGTGTGGCAGCGGTTGTAGCCAATATTGGCGGCTACATTAACTACTGATTTTGTCATTCACACATCATAAGAAGCTGTAGTTTTAATCGTTCGATCTTTGTACAACATGTTATCTGCCAAATAAACTTCACTGTGATATCTCTGGTTCTTCTTGGTGTTGCATTTTGTGTGACCAGCAGTGTATAAAAAAATTGGGTGAAATTGTCGAATCGGCCACTGGTCCGCCAAATTATGAAAAATCGCTAATTTGGGGCTTTTTTGCGTGTGTGTTTTGGAGTAGCAACCCTACTACAACACTATCCGACTTCTCCCTCACTGATACAAAAATGAAAAGGGTTACCAGATTTGGCGCCTTTATGGATTTGGCAAGAAAACACTTGGCGGGATAAGTGGCCCATCGACAATTCAACCAAAAATTGGATAGTTAATATTTACCATAATATCCGGCGTATAACACGCAGCCCTTTTTTTATGAAGAAACCTGAAATGTAAGTGCGCAATGCTCTTATGTTTTGAAGTCATTTATTAGAGGTATTATTCCAAATTCTTGAAAAAAAATGTTATAATACTCTTCTAGAGCTACAGCCCTTCAAGTTCATAAGGGAGGTCATTTTTTTTTAATAAACAGTATTTCGATCTATGTAGAAGTCTAATTTTTGTCTAAGCTCATTTCTTGTTAACCCTAACGTTCTTCGTTACGCCACCGTATAGAATACAAGTATGTTAAAGGATTATTCGCAAGCACCGCTCGTTCTATTCAATAGTAACAACTTGAAGTGACGCGCTTATACTGAGGACAGAACCCGCTAACTTTGGGTCCGAAACCGAATAACTTAACCACGACACCAAAATGATCACCATGGTGTGGAGGTTGTTACTGGCTTATATAGATGATATCGCTACACACTCCCCTACCAGTGAGTTAATGGTTAGGCGAACGAACGATGCAGTTGTTGAATTTGGAGGAATTGTGCCCCAAATGAGTCTGACGATTTTGCTGCGCCAAGTGAGTCTGGCGACTTAGCTGCATCATGTAAGTCGAGTTTTTTTATGTTGCTCCTTTTTGCGGGTAGATGGCGCCATGACAGTTCAGAAGGGTGCTTTTTTCTGAGTTCAGCCAGGGTCACCAATGAAGTGGCGCGCTTATCCTGAGGACAGAACCCGCTACCTTTGGGTCGAAACCGAGTAACTTAACCACTACACCAAAATTATCACTATGGCGCGGAGGTTGTTAATGGCTTATATAGATATCTCTACAAACTAATCGCTAGTTGACTCTTTACGGTCAAATTAATACCAACTAATCGCTAGTTAAAACAATACTAACTCAGTTTCGAAGAGCGACTCTCTATTTATAGGTCTCGCAGGTCTTTTGAAAAAAATCCACTTGCGTCATAGATCGTGATATTAAATTTCTCCACTAATTTCCAGAAGAATCCATAGGGTCGTGAACTCCAAAAATGATCACCAACTAGGTTGCCAAGTCGCTAACATAGTCACCAAAAATGATACCAACCTATTGCTTGCGAAATATTACAATTTTAACATAAAATAAATGCTACATAGAGTAGTATTACACATCCAGCTATAAATTATTTTCAATGTGTAAAAAAATTCTTTACACAAAATTCGTAACAATAGAATGTAATGTAAATTCCACAGAGATGTGTGTCATTGTAATTTTCTAACAGTGTAAAAACCTTGAGCTAATGAAGACATGTGCATCCAGTTAACTGATCGCATACGTTTGGTTGTTCATCCTTAGGACGCTTCTGAACAAATACTCTAAAGAAAATAAAATCCCATACAATGGCTATCATATTCTTGGTGATGTGGATTGACATTTATTAGCCCAAGAATATTAATTGTGGGAGATTAGGCTATAATGATGCATGCTTACGAAGCTTAATATTATAGTCTTGCTTTTTAACTTAACTCGTTTAGGTACAAACAATTTCATTGTTGTTACCAGTGGCGGGTGTCGGACCACCAGGGGCCCCCAGCGCTGGTAGGGGCCCCAAACTTGATGAGTGCAAAGGCCAGCGACAAACTAACCACGCCACCTTGGAACAAGAATTAAAAAGAAAACAAAAACACACAATGAAACCCGCGCTAAAATTTATCGAGATGCAAGAGAAATCCAAATGTAGAAAAACTTTTGAAATATTTTTAACAATACCGACATCGAATGCATCAGGTGAATGACTTTTTTTAGTTTTAAAACGTGTTAAAAATAATTTAAGAAGTACTATGAGAGAAAAGACAAATTGAACAACATGGCAATATTATATACAGAATAAAATGTTTGGGATAAAATAGATAGGGTAAAAATAATTGATGAATTTGCCAAAGAGAAATCAAACTGTATAGCAAAACTGAAAGCTCTTAAGTAAGGTTTTTAAATTTTTTTATACAGTTAAGATTTTTCTTTAGGGGATGAGTCGAAAAACTAAAATAGTGAAAAGAGTCGCTTACTTTAAATTCTCAAAATAAAATGCATTTCTATTATTAATCTCTTATAGCAATACATTTTATTTTGAGAATTTAAAATAAGCGACTCTTTTCACTATATTAGTTTTTCGGCTCTTAAGCCCATGGGCCTCAAACCTTTACCGCCAGGGGCTTCTAGCTACCTTAATCCGCCTTTGGTTGTTACGAATGCCACCTATCTGATAATATCAAATCGAAACTTACTGAATTCATCGCGACAAAGGGCTAGATGTACGCCTGTCGTTAGCCGTAGCTTTGAGCACCACACACGTGACAGTACATCTTGGCTCGGTCCCACCCCAATTTTGAGGGAGAATACCCTAGGGGTGATCTTGGATCTCCCTAGACATATACATTTGCAAATATCCATGCTTTCTCCGGGATTTGAACACAGGCCCTACGGCACAGAGTATCACTAAACTTAATCCCTTCATGCAATCAATTTTTTGGTACACAATTACAAACAATTTTAATTCTTCTTTCGTTAAGTTGAATAATTTTATCGTTATTTTTTGATTACATCAAAGTAGAAATAAGTTATTTGATTACTTTCGTGTGGCAATTCAACGATGTCGTTAAAGAGAGAGCGATTTTTTCGAGAAGGGAGAGCAACAAGGCATTATGTAAGGTTATAAAGCTAAGCTAATCTCTCGCCAATATCAGCGGCTCCTTGAATATGACGCCAAATGTTTTATTTCCTTTGTGGATGAGGGATAGTTCTAAACTTCATTTTCCTTAGTGGAAAAGATAATGGATTATTTTTGGGGATGCTGTACGATTCACAAAAAAATCTAATGAAGTGATTTTCACAAATTTATTGCTTATAACCTAAAAATGTAAATCAGGATACTTAGTCTAAACACTGTATGAAGTAAACCATTTAACTAAAAAAAAAACTTGATAATGTGATTTCAAATGCTACTCTTTCTTCACAATACATATATAAAATTTTATTTGCAAGTGTGTTGAACTTTGTGCAATAAAAGTTGGTATGTATTTTGGAATAAACTTACTGAGAAGTTCATGAAATATTTTTTGAAAATACTTATTAAAAATTCCTCAAATACGTCTAAATTCAACTAATTTTAAATAAGTATTGCTTTGATTAAAAATGTACATCAATTTTTGTTATATGTATTACCAGCAATAGTAATGAAAAATGTCGAAATATTTGACACAAGAGGGGAAAAAAAGAGATTTAGTAATTTAGAGGCAGAAAACTGATGAATTTTTTTGTACTGAATTAAATAAATTTATGGGTTTTTTTTTTTTTTGATTTTGGGATGTGAATAATAACAAACATAACAGTCATCATAATTCTAGAGTTTTTGAATTTAGAGTAGTATGTTAGATTAATCGAAAAATATACAATTTACTCTTAAAAAAATTTGATTTGTTTTTTTTATTGACATTTGTCTACTGAATGTTAATGTGTCCACTTAAAAAAACAGTTTATTTTTTGAAATAATTCATTAAAATGTTATAAATTTATTTTAAATTTAATGCCAATTTTTTCTAGTAAAGCAACTGTTTTTATTTATAAAATTAAATATTTTAGTGGCATTGTTAAGTAATACCATTTAGAATAAGAAACATTCAAGGAATAATACTCCTAAATAGTTCTTTTTATTAAGTATGTATATTCTCACGAAACTGATCTTTCAGTTGCCTAATTTTAAATATATCGTAAATCAGGGCCGGACCGTGACCTTTGGGGGCCCTGGGCTAACGATATCTGGGGGCCCCCTATATAATTAAAATGTTTGCCTTTTACCTAAAAATTATTGTGCGAAAAAATTTAAAATGTATATAGTTTTTGCTTCCCAAACAATTTAAATATGTTATAAACAATAACATAATTTACAAAAACAAACAAACTTTTCTACACTTTTTATGCTGAATATTCTTTTATTTGCTCGTCACATTTTAAGTGTTTGGTGAAATCAGTATTAATAGAAAGAAGTGATTAATAATTAAGCCTAGTATTTGTCATTGTTGTCTTATATTTGTTTTCTATGTAGGGCATTTTAGAGAACGTACGCTCCGCTTCACTGCTAGTAATACGGAGCGTTAGAAAAATCTTTTAAAATGATATTGGAATCTTAAAATGATATTGGATCTTTAAAATGAATGAATGATATATTTGGAAAAACCTCAACTAGTTTCTTTTAAAAAATTAAATTGAATATATCACTACCAAGTATAGAACTCTAGCTCAGTTTTATATAAGTTTTTAATTGAACACCTTCATTTACTAAATGTTGGTCTACATCATCCGAATAGTAATCAGTAATAACGTGTACATTCTCCAGATCGACATTCTCCTTACTTTGATCTTGTAAATCCATCAAAAATTTAATTTCTTACTATATTCTCCATATATATACTTTACTTCTACTTAAATCAAGGATTACCTTATCTATAAAGCTACAATAAGCGTGTCTCTTAAATTTTTCTGTCCCATACACAGCTTTTTCTGTGAATTTATCTGCAAATTTTGAAATAACCCGTCTCTAGTTCACATCGCTATATTCTGTTTCTACACTAGGATTTAATTTTTTGGCTACTTCTTGATACTCTTTAGTTTTTGATTTGATTCACATGTCGTACACTGCTTATAAATGTTTTTAATGACATAATTTACTTATTCCCTTCACAGATGTCCAAACCCCAAGAATCTGTAATTCTTTGTTAACTGAATTAAATCTTTCTAAAATTTCTTCCCAAAATATAATTAAAATGGCAGTTTCGAATTTTTTTAAAAACTTGAAAAATTAATTTACTGCCTCTTTTTGAAAATCAATTTTATCATTTTCATTGTCACTAAATGTCTTAAGAATATTCATGATATTACAATAACTACCTTTTGAGGCTTCAAAAGGATCGTAGTGACAAGACCATCTGTTCTGACTTAAACTTTTTAAGGTAAATTTCAGTTTAATTTCACGATTTAGAAGTTTCTACCTATAGGTCGAAATAGAAAAAGCAAACATATATTTGCTACACTAAACCAAAGAACTTCACAATTTCAGTTGCAACCTTAACTGATTCTGCACAACTAGATTAAGAGAATCTGCAGCACACGGCACATAATCAGCGAATTAATTTTTTTTTTCTTTTAGAAGAGCTTGCACACCATTATATGGACCGGACATATTGGCAGCGTTGTCAAATGACTGTCCCCTACAATTATCCAATAGCAATCCATTTGTTTCTAAAAATTCTTGTAGATAATTAAACCTGTGTGATTAATAATCTTAATTAATGAGACACATCTTTCATATACTTTTCCCCGAAAACAATATCCTAGTATAATAGCAAGTTAGTAATTGTGGGACAAATCTGCTGTTGAATCCATCACTATTGAATAGTGCTTTGTGTCATTGTTATTTATTTGAGTTATAATTTGTTTAATGATTTGCTTGCCCATGTTCTCAACTATTTGCTCATACATTATTAAGTACGATATTAACGATTTTGGTTGAAATTCTCGCAGTTCAATATGTTCACGAATGAATGAGTCGAACTCAGCTAGCAGTTTCAGGGTACCCATATAAAATTACCATTATGAGGAGAACCAAAAACTTCCTCGGTACCTCCAAATCTGCGATACTCAACCTGTGGCCCACCGGACCATTCTGATTGACCCGGTCTAGGTTCGTTAAAATAACAAATTCAATTATTTAAGAATAATGTATTAAAAATTTAGCGAGAATTTCTATCAATCAAGCAATCAAATCTATCAATTTTGCTATCGACGTCGTGCTGATACGAATTGTGAAATAATTTTTTTTTCTTTTTGTAATTGCAATGGCTAGAGAGACAACAAATAACAATGCAGTAGTGACCATTTTATAGGTGTAACTAATTTTTAACTAACCCTCATGTCTGAAAAATATTTGCTGTTTCAAGACGATTGGGATCTTGACTATTTCGTAGAAAAAAACATTGATCAACAACTTGTTTGATTCGTCGTGAAAATGTTATATATAAAAAATATAATTTTGCTCGTCACTATACTACTAAACATAAATCTTTCAATGGCTCTTATTTTTGAGGATCCATTTAAAGACGAGATAAATTAGTTTTCTTTAAAAAAAACCTTTGAAACAGCAATAAATATTTTGCAGGTCGTAATGTCCCAAAAACGCAGAGATAACAAAAGCCTCCTATAAAATTTAATACATTATATATATTGACAAACATATGAAATTGTTAGTGAAAAACTTAAGAATAATTACAGAAAATGTTTAGTGTTTCTTAAATGCTCCCGGTGCACTCTTTGATGAATTCAGTTATTTGTTCAGATATTTTTAATAAAATCAAAAAATATTTGAACAAATTTGAAACAAAAATGCGCAGTAAGACAGACAGTTTAAACAGATAATACTGATTTCAATCTGTAATTCAATAAAAACTCTTTGCTACCACATCCTGCGTTTGATAAATTAATATCTGAAATAAAAATATGTAAGGCTTATATCAGTCTGTACTGTTTGAAGAAATCTTTATGTTTTACTACACAGTTACACAAAATACATCTGGCGGCTCTCGCGCGCCCTCTTACGGAGAAAAATAAGAAGGCTTATAAAAAGGTTACAACATGCCGCCCACCTTGAAATATTATTTCAATATACATGAACAATATAAAGTTATTTTACATGAATGAAAATTTAATATTTAAGTAAACATTCACAACAATGAAGTATATATGCATATTAAAATGAGCTACAAATAATAAAATTATAGATTTAAATTTTTTGGTAACAGACTTAATTTTGTTATATTTCTTTTAAATATGCCATCTGATGTTTTGACAGTAACAACCCTGACTATATTATCTAAACCAGGATGTAATTGAACAATTCTACCCAGTTTCCATTTAGTAGGGGGTAAATTGTCCTCTTTTATAAGGCACAAGTCATTAAATTGAAAATTTTTTGCTGGCAGAAGCCATTTTGGCCTTTATTGCAATCGAGATAAATACTCTTTGTGCCAACGTTTCCAAAACTGTTGAACTAGTTTTTGAATTTGTTGCCATCTAGTAAGATAAGAATGACTTGAGTCAATGTAATTAGGTTCAGGAATACTTGTCAAAGGCCTTCCAATAATGAAATGACCAGGCGTTAAGGCTGATAGGTCGTTAGGGTCATTAGATATGGGCGTTAATGGTCTGGAATTAAGACAAGCCTCTATTTGAGTTAGAAACGTTTCAAACTCTTCATATGTTAATTTAGTTTCTCCAACAACGCGTTTTAAGTGATATTTAGTTGACTTTATTCCAGCTTCCCAGAGACCATCCATGTGTGGTGCACCTGGAACATTTAGATGCCATTTAATACCATTATCAGTTAAAAATTTACTAACATTTTGATTATAATATTCTGATTTTGCAAGCTTCTCAAATTCCATGAGTTTACATTTTGCTCCAACAAAGTTGGAACCGCAATCACTGTATATGTCACTGCTTTTTCCTCTGCGGGAAATAAACCTCTTCAGAGCTGCAATAAATGCATCTGCTGAAAGATCAGTCACCAGTTCTAGATGAATAGCTTTAGTAGTGAAACAAACAGAGCTATGTATGCTTTAAAGGATTTGGAACCTCTACCTTTAATGGTTTTAATTTGAAAAGGACCAGCATAATCTACTCCACAGCGCATAAAAGCAGGAGCAGGAGAAACGCGAGAAGATGGCAAATCGCTCATCATTTGATTAGTGATGGAAGCTTTTACTTTGCAACATTTTACACATTTTCTTATTAAGTGTCTGATGACATCTCTAGCACCTATTATCCAATATTGTTCTTGAATACAAGATTGCACAAGTTGTGTACCAGCATGCAAGAGAATTTCATGATAATGTCTAATAATGAGATCTGTTAGAATATGCCTTTTTGGCAGTAGGATGGGATGTTTGTGGCCATATGCGAGATTTGCATGTCGCAAACGACCGCCCACCCTGAGAATGTTTGAATGATCTAAAAATGGATTAAGAGATAAAATTTTGCTTCTGCAAGATAGTGGTTGATTTCTTTTTAAAGCATTGATCTCATTATTAAATTCAATAGTTTGCACTAATTTAATTAATACATACATTGCATTGTTTAGTTCATTAGTTTTTAAAAACCCATTTGTTTTATCCTTTGAATTTTTACAATTATTGACAAATCTTAAACAATATGATATTACACGTTTAAGTTTAGAAAGAGATGAGAATTTATGAAGTAAATCATTAATTACCATCAGGCAAGTGATTTGGTACAATAATTGATTGTAATGTACAGTACCTTTCTTCTGGCACAGCATCATTCAATGTAGGAACAGAAGAGTCTGTCTGAAAAGGAAATGTTTCGTGTAAAATTTTGGGACCACACAACCATATTGAAGTGAGTAAAGTTGAAGATGATACACCACGGGTTGCAAGATCTGCAGGATTTGTACTTCCACTGATATGATGCCACTGAGTAGCAGAAGACAACGTCTGGATTTTCGCCACTCTGTTGGCTACGAACGTCTTCCATCGGCTGGCATGGGATCCTATCCAAGAAAGTACTATAGTGGAATCCGTATAAAATTGGGCTTGTGATATAGGGTAATTCAGAGCTTTACAAGTAAAGTTCATCAGTTTAACTAACAAAAGAGCTCCGCATAATTCTAGTCGAGGAAGTGAGACAGTTTTCAGTGGGGCAACTCTTGTCTTGGCTATTATTAGTTGAACGTTGATTTTTCCTGTATCTGATACAGAGCGACAGTAAATTGCAGCTGCATAAGCCTTTTCAGAAACATCACTGAAGCCAAATAGATGAAACTGGTTGTCTGAATCGACTAACAAGAATCGTGGAATTTTGATGTCTTTGACAAATTGTACATCATTAGCAAGTTGTTCCCATTCAAGTTTAATGTCTGTAGGAACCCTTTCGTCCCACTTCAATTGTTGTTTCCACAGTCTTTGCATGATTGTTTTATACTGAATTATGATGGGTGACAACCGTCCAAGTGGATCGAATGTCTTAGCAATTGTAGAAAGTAATGTTCTTTTGGTTAAGGTGCCTTCAAAAGATAAAGGAGTGATTTTGAAGTAGAATACATCTGAAGCTGGATGCCACAGGATACCTAAGGTTTTTACTGTATCATCATTGTCTATATTAAAAGAAGTATTAGATAAACGCATATCTGACTCGATTGAATTTAAGAGTTCGCTACAATTAGAAGCCCATTTTCTCAATACAAGTCCGGCACTGGACACCATTTGAGTCAACTGGTTTTGTAGTTCCAGAGCTTCAGAGAGTGAATTGGCTCCGGACATCAAATCATCAACGTAGAAGTCCTTAAGAGCTGCTTTAGAAGCAAGAGGAAAATTATTTGATTCGTTTAATGCCAACTGCTGCAAGTATTTTATTGCAAGGTACGGCGCTGATGCAGTGCCATAAGCAATCCTTGTCAACCTAAAGTCTTGTATTGGCTCAAAAGGTGAATTACGCCACACGATTCTCTGGAAATCTGAATCGTGTAGAGTTATTTGTCTATACATTTTTTCTATGTCCGCAGTTATGGCTATTTTGTGCATCCTGAAGCGTAGGAGTAATGTTGTTAAGTCAGTCTGTAGCTGTGGACCAACCATTAGTTTATCGTTAAGAGAAATACCACTTGAGGACTTTGCAGATCCGTCAAATACCACGCGAAATTTGTCACCGTTTTTATTGGGTACTGGGTGATGCGGGAGATAAAAACTGGAACTGGCTGGAACGTCAATCTTGTTTTCTGGGATTAATTCCATGTGACCAAGTTTCAAGTAGTCATCCATGAATTTATGGTATTGATCAGAAAGAGATTGGTTTTTACTGAACCGGCGTTCGATTTGCTGTAGACGATGCACGGCAATGTCTCTAGATGAACCAAGTTCATCACTAGAATCTCGGAATGGAAACTTGACTGCGAATCTTACCTGTTGAGTCACGAGTATAAGTTCTTTTAAAATGATTTTCGCAAGCAATTTCTTCATTCGTAAAGGGTTTTGTTTCAGAGAGTTCCTCTAATTGCCAAAATTTGTCAAGTTGAAACTCTACTGCGTTGTAACTTGCATGATTTGATATGATTCTTTGGCAAGAAAGCTTTGTTTTTCCAAGAACAACCCAACCGAAAATGGTTTCCATTGCAGTTAAAGAATGTCCTGGAACATTTAAATGCCTGTTGAGCATTATTTCTCCAAACACGTCTGCACCTAGCAGAATGTCTATTGAGCTTGGCTGAAGACAGTTGATATCCGCTAATTGTAAATTTTTGAATGTATTCAAAGCAGACGCATCGACTTGAAATTGAGGAAGGTCACAGGTGATTTTGGGTAAAATTAATGCATCTACAGTAATACTTGTATTTTTGTAAAACAGTGATGTTATTTCTAACTGAACTAAGCCTGAAACCCTTCCCACGTTTCGCGAACTTAAACACTCTACATTTATGTTTACGCTAGTGCGCTTAAGTTGTAATAAATTTACACAACTCTCTCTAACAAATGAGCCTTGACTGGCTGAATCAATGAGTATTCTGCATTTTTGAAAAGCGCCATTAATGTCTTTAACATAAACGATTGCGGTAGGCAATAAAACAGCCTGAGCGGCAGGTACGGTTGCATTATTGCTACTTATCGTGGAATCTTCCGTGTGTATATCTGATACCGTGTTGGCAATAAAAGTTTTATTATTTGGATTTTTTGAGCATAATATTGAATTATGTAATTTGGAACAAAATTTACAAACACCTGCACGGCATTTAAAAATGTGATGCGTTTTATTTTCTTTAAGACAGCTAAAACATAATTTGTATTTTTTAACAACATCCCATTTTTCTTTAATCGGAAGTTCTAAGAAACTATCGCATACAAATAATCCAAAATGTGAACCGCTATTGCAATGTACGCAAACATTCGAGACTATTTGTGAAGAGTAGGGAAATTTCTTATTTGTTTTGGTCATTTTACTTCCCCCCGCTTCAAAGGGAACAGATGTTTTTTTCTTTCTGGCACTTGGCTAAAGAAGCGATTGCAGTCGCCCTGCCTAAGACGAAAGATTTAAACTGGGCGAAGGAGGGATTTTTTTTTGTTTGTTTGTTCGAGAGTCCAAACGCGTAGTGTTTCAGGGTCAAGTTTCCCCCTTAGCAAGAAAATTATAAGGGTGTCCCAATGCTCCACGGGTTGCTTTAGGATTTGTAGTGTGTCAATGCATTGTTGGGTAGTGTCAATTATTTTTCGCAATCCCGACGCAGATTCTTGTTTTAAAACAGGCGGCGAAACTAATTTATTTAATGCTGCATTTATAATTTCTGCTTCATTCTCATAGCGTTCGGTTAATGCATTCCACGCCTTTTGATAATTATAGTTTGTTATTTGAATAGATTGTAATAAAGTGGCTGCTTCGCCTTTTACTGAAAGTTTAAGATATTGCAGTTTTTGACTATCGCTTAAGGTATTATTATTTCCTACAGTTGCAAGAAATAAATCGCGAAATGAGATCCATTCCATATAGTTTGAAGTGAATACTGGCAATTCTATGCGAGGAAGTTTTAAATTGTTTACATTAGTGTTAGCAATATTTTGGCATGCATTAGTATTATTATCATTCCTAACAAGTTTTTTCATTTCCTCTTTTAAAATAATTTTTAGCGTATCTAATTTAGAAAATAAATCATGCATTTCTATTTCATAACCGTTAAAATCTTCATCTGTACAAGTACTTAGAAGATAATCATTTAAATTATTTACTTCAGTATCTATTAAATTAACATATTTTTCATAAACTTCAATAATGGATTCAGAATTTGCTTGATTTTGTAAATCATCAATTTTGGAAACTAAACGAGTTAGCTTACCTTTTACGATTTTCTTTTGCTTAAGAATGGCGTCCATGTTGTTTTGTGACCTTCCCAATATCGAAGTTCAATGCTTGCGATGATTATTGAACGAATTTGTTTTGATGCTTGATTATTTCGACAAATGTCGCAGACCGTTACACTTCATCAATTAAATGTTTTGACTTGAATGCTGGTGCTCGTCGGACCACTATGAATGCGATGGAAAAGTAATCAGTCTGTACTGTTTGAAGAAATCTTTATTTATGTTTTACTACAATTACACAAAATACATCTGGCAGCTCTCTCGCGCCCTCTTACGGAGAAAAATAAGAAGGCTTAAAAAAGGTTACAAAAAATACTGATTTCAATCTGTAATTCAATAAAAACTCTTTGCTACCACATCCTGCGTTTGATAAATTAATATCTGAAATAAAAATATGTAAGGCTTTGTCAAAAGAAACAAATAAAATTATCCATGTTCTTGGCAGCTTTATTTTTATGATAGTAGAATGCAGACAATGGGCTTAGGATCATTGATTAACGGAAATTGAAAAATTCCCCCATAACTGGGTAAAAAGTGAATGAAACCTACATTTTGTGAGTTTTGTTTGAAAATTATGAGATTTTATATTTTGACCAATTTTTCACATTTTAAGTGTCCTTGATTTTATACTTCCCCCTCTCCATTAATCCTCATCTTGCGGCCCGCGTAAAATACATTTTAGATGTATGTGGCCCGGCATAAGAAACGGTTGAGTACCCCCTGCTCTAAATGCTAAACCTCTTGTAGCCAAATACTTTACTACCGCAATAACACGTTTGAGGACATTGTGGTAATATTCTGTATCTTTTCTTGGTTTCTCCTGTAACTTTTTATTTAAAACAGTCTTATTTTCTTTTCGAGTCAACCAAACTAACATTGAATGTGTTCAATAGAATTTTCATGATTTTCTAAACAGCTTGTTACGTGTTTCCAATCAGAAAAGATGGTTGTGTATTAAGAATTTGTTTTAGAAAAAGTTTGCAGGTCAAGCAAAAAAAAAAAAAAAAAAAAAAAAAAAAAAAACTACCAATACTAGTTGAATAACAAAGCCAAAATCTTTCCAGCACTTGGCCATTTTTAATTTTTTTTAATGAAATTATTGTTATTAGAAAATTTTTTTTGTTCTTTGTATTCTCTTAGGGAAACAGAATATATATTATTTGGATCTTTATTTTGAAAATAACTCATTTTATGTGAAGGGATATAATCAATAAAATTATTACTTAGCAATTTAAGTCACGAACCTACATGAATAATCTTAATCTTTTTACTCCGTGTCTTCATATTTAAATAATTTAGGAATGTGTATTTGTACTTACTTTTTACCTGAAACCAATAAACAGGTGCGCAAGTATCTTTTAATTTCAGATATTATGCATAGGACACAGCACCAAATCAGTTTTATATTGTAACTTAGAATTATTATTACACACAAATAAATGGCTACAGAAATAGTGCCACTACGTTTGTATAAATGCTCTATGCTCACCGGCGCCGCTCTATGACAGAGTCTCTGTCTATTAATTACACAGGACTTCAAAATTAAAGTTTTGGAAAAGTACAAAAAGGTTTTCAGTGATTTTTATTTTATTTAGTGTGCTGGTTTCGAAAATGACCTACATTTTTCCCCATCACATCAGGATTTTTCGTAAAATCCATATTTTTGCTAAAACCCTATTTGAAAAGGAATTCTCTAAAATAATTTAGCCTGGGCAATTTGGCAACAGTGGTTTTTATCCAGTTAAATCTTTGTAAATATTGGTTCTTGATGAGGTAAATTAATTTCTCAACAATTAGATTAATAGTAAGTGAGTGAATATGAACGTCGCACTGTTCAGCTACACGAGAGATTTTGGCAATGGACCTCGTAATTTTGAATCATGGTCAAGTGACGAGGACGAACCTGAGCTGGCACCCCCTATCCTAACTATCACACCACACATACGGGAGAAAGTTTGAGTTTTCGACAGATTTAACATGCATCGCGCCCCTACATAAAGGGTCTTCAGCAGCACTAGTCTCGAACTCATGACATGCCTACCATGAGTCTGTTACCTTGACCACTAGCAATCAGATGAAAACCATTGTTTCTAGACCTCACAGGTTGTCTCTGGTCATGAGAAAAACAAGAAATTCCCTTGAGGTTTAAACATTTTACATCCAATTATGGTGTGATTTCTAAAAGAAAATCACCAGCATACTATTTTAAATTGTTTTTATTAAGGTATTTACATAAAATATATAGACGATTTTCGAAACTGATAATTATAAATTTCCGCGTATTCGATGGTAGGACGGAAGAACAAAAATAAATTGCTCTTGCTCTCGAAAATAAATTTGATATGGTATTTCGAGTATTTTATTTTTGATTTGTTTGTATTTTTTACTGGTTTATTATTGTACTATTTCAATTGTAAGTACGTTTTCTGTTTGTTCTCTTCAACAGGGAACGGGACCACCCTAGAACCCGGGGGCCCTGGGCTGTAGCCCATACGTAGATCCGGCCTTGTTGTAAATTAATATTTATTGTTAGATTTCTTTTATTTTAATTAATTTGTTTTGAGCATTGCTTAGGACATCAGCTAAAACTAAACTTGCTGTTCTTCACAGTGCTTTTCATACTTGTTAAATCATACAGAAAATGCCAGAGAACTATAATTAATTTTTCACTGTCATTTTAACATGGTACTGAAGAAATGTTTAAAAAAATAATAAAATCAAATTAAAAAATTTCAAAAAAGTTTTAGAAAAACAGGTTTAAAAGTTTGTTAGAAATACATATTATAAACAATTTTCAAAGAATTAATTGCAAGCAATTAAAACAGTTAGCTATTCAGAATTCCAAACAATAAGCACTCGTCGATTATTTAAGACAGGGTGTGGCCGTCTCACGGCACAATGTTGTAACAGTGGCACACGAAGATTTATTAAAAATTTGAAAAAAATAATAATTTTTTTTTACAATTTTATTGTTTTAAAACTGACTTAAATTGCATTTAATCAGTTGAATTACAATAGAATATTAGCTTGTATAGGGATCTACATCATTGTATTGAGCTCTGGCTTTTCAAAGGAAACCCACTTGAGCAAGATTTTTGAATTTGAGGGAGTGTGTTTTAAAAAAATCTGAAAGAAAACAGTGAACTGTCCAGTGAGTGCTTGCTACTCAAGAAGGAAGATTGGCTGTGGGATTTAGCTTTTCTTATCATTTTACGTGATTTTTAAATAATTTAAATTTAAGCTAAAAGGAAATATATTGTATTTTTTTACCCCAGTCCTTTTTCAATTTCTTTGCAAGACATTAACTGCTACTGCCTGAAATCCAATTTGAAATTATTGATCTACAGCATAGGTTCTCAACGTGGGCTATAACGCCCCCTTGGGGGCGTTTGAGACTTTCAGGGAGGCGGTAAGAAACCCTGAGAAAATTAGAAAGCGTTGAGATGGCACGGAGGGGCGTGGGCAGATTAACCAAATATAGTCTAAAAAAAGACTAAGAAAACACTGTGATTATTACTAGCAAAAGTAAACTTTAATGCTGTTTACTTATGTTGATTGTATATATTCAAATCATTTCTATATTACACGTTCGAAAATTCACATATTTCGGTAGTTCGGGAAGTGGATGAAAAACGTGAAGATTACATTACATTCAGACCTATATTAAACCGAATGATATAGTAAATTTTAATTTCTGCAATGCACGTGTTGTCTTTGTCTGTGAGCAGTAGGAAACATGTTTCGTCCACTGGATTTCATTACGAATATTATCCAAGAAACATAATACAACATGGTAATCAGGAATTAACGTGTGATTCTTTAAAGGCTGAAACTGCCAATTTATATTTATCTTCGTATCATCAAAACCCCTGCCTGTCTTTATAACAGGTAAGCTAAAACTTTTATTCCACTCTTTTAAATGAGGTAGGAATTCAGCAGCGTTTCAATTCCAACAAAATCCTATCTATGAGTAAAATATGTAATATTACTCAGTTTATAATATTTGTGGCAACAGCTATTTCAGATTCGCAAATAACAAAAATGGAGCTTTAGAAAAATTAAATTAAAAAATATATTCTATTAGTTATAGGATATGTTTAAAACTTAACTCTTGTTTTCATCATGTATTAAGTACACTTTTATTCCCCTAGTATCGAAATATTCATTAGAAAAGGGGGCGATATCGAAACATTCACTAGAAAAGTGGGCGCTAGCTCAAAAAAGGTTTGTTATCTATGATCTAAAGCATCACACTACATTAAAAAGAAAATATAACAAAATTATTTCAACTGCAAATAATATGAATTATATTAAATTTTTTTAAAATTATACACACAAGCAATTTTCAAAATTTATACGATTTGGCTGTCAGATATTATTGTAGGTTCGGATCAGCATATGTTTGTAAACAAATGTTTTCTGTTATGAACATAAAATCAAAATATCCCTCAAAATTAATTGATACTCACCTAAAACAATTTTATTTTGTTGACATCTTCCAAAACTAATCCTAACATAGGTAGAAAAAACAACACAAATTTAAAAGCCACATTAAGCAAGTACTGACTGTTTATTTTTAGAATTTCAAATTACTCATTTCTATTTTATTCTCAACCTAACTGATTGAACCTATATGAAGTATATTAACAATTAAACCTAAGCTTGTACTTTTGCCTTATTTATTATATTATTTTTAAATTTCCACCACTTAAACATGCATAAAAATCTCATGATTAGCTTATAAGGGAATTATTTTTTCATATGTGTTTATTTGTAGCAAGTGGGATGCATAACTTTTTTTTTTATCCAATAGGGATGTTCTTCCTAAAAAAGTTGTCCACCTATAATTTTAGAGAAAGCCATAAAACTTCACATGCAAAAAAGTACCAACTAAAAAACTTTTATAGATAAATTTATTGTACTTTACTATATTGACAAAAATATTAAAAGAAAAAGATAGATTTTTTTTTGTGAAGTAGATAGTAACAAAAATCACACTTTATAAAAACTTAAAGAGCACCTCTTTAATTCAAAAATCAAAAGAAAAGGAAAACACGCACATATTTGATGAATCAAATTAAATTGTGAATAAGTCTTGCACACAACAAAACAAAGTACCTATGTTAAAAATTATGTATTAAAAAAATTTACATGTAAAGATTTCTTGGAAAAAGTAGGCATTCATTCATTTTAAAAATATCTAAAAATTTTATTTAAAATATATGCATAAGGAAATTTGCAATTTTAATATAAAATTTACTATTTTACATTAAAATTTAACTTGAAATGCACAAATAATTTTTAAAGTATAATCATTTAATGTAAATAGACAATAAATAACTTAGTTTCTCATTCATTTAGCTCAAATAGCCAATGTTTCTTTGAAAAAATTAAATCCTGGAAAAACATTTAGTTTAGTGAAATCTTAGAGCATCCTTCTGATTTTTATGGTACCAAAGGAATTTAACTTTTTGCCTTGGCGCTGTCGCTTACACTTATTTTTAAATATGCATCATTCCTCTATCAAAGAAGACTGTAGGCTCTATAGAAGAAAGAGACTGTTCGAAAAACAACCGTAAAAAGTTCCAAATTGGAGAAGCAAGACAAACGTATTACTAATGCAAAAAAAAAAACAGGTTACAGTTCCAAAACAAACAACGGTAGTATTTTCATCAATAGACACTGTCTAATGGGAAAACACGGTCTTTCCCTTTGAGTTTGTTGAAAAGCTTGACATTTTGCCCTTTGTCTACATGTCATGGGTTCGATCCTAGTACCACTAAAGATCCGCCGTGTAGGGGAGCGATGCACGTTAAATCTGTCTAGAGCTCAAACGTCCTCCCGTTGGTGTGGTGTGGTAGTTAGGAGAAGGGGGTGCCAGCTCAGGTGTCGTCCGCGTCACTTGACCATGGTTCAAAATTACGCGGACCGTCGCCAAAAGTCCTCGTGTTGCTAATCAGTGCGACGTTAATATTCTCTCACTCTCTCACTCTTGCCCTTTGTCTAACGTCATACCAGTGTTGCCAGATTGTGCGATTTTTCGCGAATTTAAACGCTACTTCACTCATAGTGAGAGATAAAAGGAACAAACAAGGCCGGACGTGTAATGCGCAATTTCGTTGGCAGCACCTATTCCTATAATCTACAAACAAGGATGGGTTACTTTGATATTTTTTGCCTCTTTTTGAAAATCGCCAAGTTCATCATTGGCTTAATTGAACCTACTAAAATCATTCTTGCTACAGGGCTCGTGCTGAAAGGTTCGTATATAAAATTCTAGCGGGGAGATTTATTGATTAGGTATTTTATAACTTTGAATTATAATGTTTGATTGTTACATTTTTTTGCAGTTTTTATATTGTATCAATTTCCTGTTAAGTTTTCCATCATTTTAACATATTTGCTGATTTATGGAATTTCTAACTTATGTGAACAACTAAAAACTTTGATTCATAATTTTGAATTATTATTATTTTACTCTTTTTATATTGTATTTTTATTTTATTTTGTGCTTTGATTTGATGTAATTAACATTTTCCGTTCATCGACTTTCTAGCTTCTGCCGTGTAAAAGCTCGATTCTCCGATCACGTGAATGTAAAAATTTTATGCTTTGATTATTTATAATGTTTTAATAATACGTTTTAAAATTTCCAGGTATTTACCATTGTAGTAGATTCATTATTTTTTTAGTTCCTGCTGGGTGATTGCCCCCTTGGCGGATCTCGTGAGTGTAAAACTTTTTCTTGTCGTTAAATCGAAAGTTCTATTGATTGTTATGAAAAATTAGCGTAAATGTATGTGGTAAATTGTCTTTCTAAATTTTTAAATGGTTGTGATAATAATAATAATAGAAAATACAAATGTTCTGGAGGTGTTCTTGTAAAAGAAGGGTGCCCTGCTAGGATCCAACCAAAGGTAATAACACTATTCTTAATAAGAAAATACATTTATTTAATTAAAGTAAGAAAAAAATCATTATTGGAATGTATTATCTATTGCAAAAAATTTTATACGAATCACATGTAAAGATCTACACAATATGTTGAGATTTAACTTTCCCTTAACCTTTTCCATATCATGAGTGAAATTGTAGATTTAGATATTTAACACATTTGCTAACATGTGAAGCTTCCTAGACATATAAAAGAAAAACTAGTTGTATAGAAATATCAAAGATTCTATATTCCAATTATTAATGGAATATCTTGGTAGATTCACTCTTTATAAAGACTATTAAGGGATCAGTGTAATATATTTTTCAAAGCATAATCAAGCATTTCAACTGGTTTATAAAACTTGTATAGAGTTCATTAAAGCTAATCTTGAAATGGGTATTGAAAAATCTTCGGTATTAGAATATGTATTCGGTTAATAGAAGTTTAATTGTACTTGACTAATAAGGAATGTTTTACTCTGTTGCTCATGTTATTACTAATAAATTAAATACAGGAAATATGTATTGTGTTTCAACATTCTGAGAGAAAGGGTGCCCAGTTAAAAATTAATTGCATTACGCCTTCAATGCACTTGGAAGAAATGATTAAATGATCTTGTTTTCCAATTTTGAAATGCGAAGGGAAATTTCTCTAGTATCTCATTTGGAAGGAATAAGTTCAATCAGATGTAAACAAATAATGGAAAATTTTAAAATTGCATCGACTGATAAAAAGCCTGCTTTCAATAAATATTTTGATGATAATTATTGTAATTCAGCCTACTAATAGTATAAGTCACATCATCTACTTCTGCATGCCAATACTGATAAAAATATATATTGTTAATCTATATTCACAATACATGAATGTCCAATTATTTTAAAATGAAAATTTAACTGTCAAGCAGATAGTTTGTTGAAAATACAGCATGACACATATTTAGCACATTATAGAATTTTAAATGGTACTCTCCCCAGTTTATATCTTCACAACCTATTTCCATTTCAAAATGAATTGAAGATTCCTAACAGATATTTATGACCAGGCAACAAATTCTTGGTTTGTAATATCGCGGACTAATGGCGATGTATTTTATGTTGTTAAAAAGATTATGGTAGCATTTCAGAAAGAGGCTATGTGTGTGTGTGATCAATGCCATTACAGGTGTGTAAAATTATCATGTTCGGCTTGGTATACATGTGAATGCTCAGATAATCATGCACCATGTAAACATATTAAGTTCATTCTTAAATTGTTTGAGAGATTTCATGTTGTTGAAAATGTTGAATATACTTCTTTCCATATCTAAGATAGAAAGTGTGGTATGGGGTCTTCCGCCAAAGAAATATGTAATGACATAAGAAAAACCAGGAGACTGAACTTCTACTTGTAGTATTAAATTGTTTATTGCAAGGTAAAATAGTTCAGGAACAATTGTCGCAACATGCAATTCAGTAAAAAGAAAGGTAAAAAGTAATTACTAAAGAATTATTTACCTGATCCTCTTGTACCTACCTCCCAATCAGCATTTAAACTAGCAGTAAATATTTAAGCCAACTATTGGGTTTATAAAAAGGAAAGCGCTGAAATGTTCTTTTTTTAGTTGTCAAGAAAGAAAACATTCAAGCTCAGGCAAGTCAGCATTACTCAATTCAAAAGCTATTTGCAAAAAAAAAAACTTAACTGTATCTTTAACACCTGATATATGCTTGTAGTGGAGTTGTTTTATGTTTTCCAAGACATTTAGCTATGTTTTTATGGGGTAAAGTTGTTGTATATTTTTATATCAGATGAGGAGGTAAGTAATTATCAAAAATGACCAAATTTTTGTCACAAATGGCTTTATGACAGTATATTAGAAGTATATAATTTAAAAATCATGCAGGATAGAGATTCCATTGTATTTGAATGTTACCACACAAATTTTGGAAAGTGATGGGAATATGGTAATTTTTCATATCATTAATTCTTAATAAAATTTTAGGCAAAAAAATTGATTTATACTTTTGGAACATACGAATTTAGAAATTACATGTATACTTTTTGCAGGTAAGTGTTTAATATAAAATATATAGAATCGGGTGATGTTAATGCTTGCTATCAATACAAGCAAAACTATATACTAAAGTAAGTAATAGGTTTTAACTTATGTGTAAATAATTCTTAATAATAAATTATTCATCATTTTGATAATATTTGTGCTGTTTGTTATACAGGAATAGAGCTTGAAAATCTGCCTTGCCTATATAGAAACAGGTATTTCATCCATATGTTATATTTCATGGGCGATGAGGAAATTGGTAGTGAAAGTAATGATATAATGTGATTGCCTTTTTTATGGTATAGATGTACTAATAAGGATTTATTTTTATTTTTTGTCCAGTAATGGACCAGTTTTTGATATACTATTTGTTTTATAAATACTTTAAATAGTTTTAGTTTTTAAGGTTGCTTTATATGTGTTCTGTGTATCAACCAGATGAATGAAGTAAATATTCTTACATCTCTGAAAGTCTTGAATGACTTTTTGATCTTAAAAAGTGCTAGATGGAATTTTCAGCTGTGGTGACATATACATTATAATTGCATCTCAGTTGTGAAAGACTTTCTAAAGCATTAAAGATTGTGTAATGTAATTAATTATATATATATATAGTAAGTAATATTTATATGATGGGAAATGCAATACAAGTTAATATTTTATTTAGTTTTAAAAGCAATCAATTGTCTACTTTTTTTAAGACTGTCAACAATATTAGTTACACAACACTTTTTAATACAGTAGGTATAATCCAAAACCATTTGAAAAATACAATGGTTTGTGCAGTAAAGTAGCTTAAAGAGTGGTGTATTCCATCTTATGTCAAAGCGGTACAAGCAATAAATTTTTCTTAAATCGAAAAACCTTGTATAGTTGATTTTTCATAATTTTTACAAGTTCCATAAGTAAACAATCATTAGCTGCGTAGTTATTTATATTAAAATTTTAACATTTACATGCAACATAAATACATTTAAGAAAAAAAACTTTTATCAGTACATGTTTTGTAAAGAAAATTAGGAAACTGTATTTCTTTTTTTTAAAAAAGGTATAAAGTATTCATTCAGTTTTGAAATCCTAGAAATATTATGTAAGTCAATTATTTCTTTGCTACTTTCCATAATAAATGATTCTGTTGTAGCTAAGTTCATCCAAAATCGTTTCCTTCAACCACATAAATTATACTAGAATCCTAAGAGGGTTTTCAGATAAAAATATAACTTAGTTCTTCGTTTTGCTAGTTATTTTTGTAATGCTTGATACTCAGCTTAACAAATATTAATTTTTTTAAAATACTATTAAAACTTCAATATTTTCGCGATTTATACTTTTGTATTACTATTTAAAAAATTTTCCAGGTGTGCTAATTTTTGAAGACTTTCAGAAATGTATGAAACTTTCAGCTAATTGATGAATTGAGCCTTCACATAACAAATAGCGATCTTACATCGATAGATTAAATCAGTCGCATTAAAATAGAAAGATAGCTTTTTATTGAACCTCGTAAAAAAGTTTGTTAATGTCTGTCTCAATTGCTACTATTACTTATTCAAAACTTGCATAAAGACTTTTATTTTTCTTTGGTGATCTTTTTAACAATCACATCGTTCTGATTTTTTAAAAAAATGTATTAAAATAATTTTATATTATTATACTAATATTTTATTTTACTAAAAGGATGAAATTCCGTAGAACTATTAATCTTGGGAGGGTTTTATTTGAAATTAAAGAAGATATTGCTGCAAAATAAAAGATTCGCAACAATAAACTTTAGTATTCTAATGATATATTTCAATTATTGTGAGATGAATGAAAGAAATGCATTTATTAATTTCAGTAATGAAACATATGTAAAACGAAATACAAAACAGGGTCGGATGTGTGTAACAAGACAAAATTTGCTTGATAGTAAATTGAGAGAAACTCAGGAACGATCACAATAATCTCATATTAGAAAGATTTTTCTGATGATTATAAAAAAGAATTCAAACAACACCTTATTTATTATAAATTGTCCGATAAATATCTCCGAAGTTTCGGGTTTTTTTTTAATATCTAACTATTGGATTCAGTTTACTGATCAGCAATAAAATAAAGAAATTTTTAAAAAATTTGCTTAGTATAAAAAATGCATAAAATAACAATTGAATACTATGAAATTAGAAACCTGTGTTGCTCCATGACCCAATCGATCAATTTAAAACATTGTCAGCATATATATATACCTGATAAGATTTGGGCTAAAAAAACAAATTAAAAACTTCCTTACTGAGATCACTGTGTACCCTAAGCTTAACATTTATAAAAACAAAATATAGACCTTTATAAATCGTTTCTAGGTTTAAAAAGAAAGAAGGGGAGAAAAAAAATTGTTTTAGCGAAATGATTTTATGTTCATTGCAACAATAAAACTAATTATTTGTTAGAATTTTTTCGATAAATATCCGAAGTTTCTCGGTACTTTTGGCTTCCTTATCATTAAATTAAATTCTTCAATTAACAATAAAATAAAAAGATATTTATTAAATATGCTCAATTATATAAAAACAACGCATAAAATAACCATTGAATACCCTGAAATTAGGAACCTGTGTTGCTTCAAGATCTAATCATTCAATTTTAAATACTGTTAACTATACGCTCTTAAGGCGATATGGTACCATCTTCACAATTTTTTTTAACTTTTAATATTTGGTTTTAATTGCATTTTATAAAGGTTACTATTTAATAATAATTCCATTGCAAAATGTTTGTAAGATTTAAATTTTTTTACCTTTTTTAAGCATTTTTTAAATCCCTAAGGCTTTTTAAATATTTTCAAAATTTTTTTCCAAGTGTCTTATATTATACTACATAAAACTGTGCATGGGTTTTTTTTCTTCTGCTGCTGCTCTTTAATTTTTTATTAATTTTTTTATAGTTAAACTTCCAAAAATTCCCAAAAAAACATTAATTTTGATTTTGAAATTTTTTAGAAAAAGTACTAAACACACACATGTTAGAGCTAATCCTATGCACAGTTTTACAAAACATACATTTCAGAACATGTATAAAAATTTCAAACTCATACTTCAATTACCAAAAAGGCCTTAGGGTTTTGAATAACAGTATATGTACAAAAATTCAACATGGAGAAATATGAGTTTGAAGTTTTCATTCCATGAATAGCATGATATAATATTCATCGAATAGTCTGAAACTTTTATGAAATGTTAATTAGCTTATTTAAAACTACTTACCATAAAAAAATTGTACAAATGTAGAACAATTAAACAGTATACTGCCGTAATAAATATATAGAAAAAAACGAATGAAAGATCAATATTTCATAAAATTTTATCTTAATAATTATAAAAAAAATACACACACTTCAGAGCTAATTCCAAGCTCAGAGCTAATGCACAACATGTACAAAAGATGTTTATGCCTTTATTTTTTATTTCCATTATTTTAAAAGCCTTCGCATGTTAAATATTGTACACGAATAAAAGCAAAATCAAATAATTTATGGATAAAATACATCAAAATCTAAGAACTGTATATGTGCATTTGTTTAAATAAATATCTTAAAATCTACACTATTAAAATTCAAAGGTAAACAAACGTATCTATCTATCTATCTATGTATGTGCGTCTATCTTCTCACGAACAGCACCACGCAGAAAGTCGCGGAAGGTACCAAAAGATCGGGAATTTTCCGGGGAAGCCGTATTGCCTATTTATATTCCGATATTGTAATTAGTTAAAAAGATATTAATTAAAAACCTTAAAACGCCTAATTGTTTTACGCCTGTCGGTTGCTTACTTGGCGTAACTTCCCTTCCGTTTCGGCCGAGCGGTAATCTTACGTTTTCCACCATATTAAAATTGTCATCTAATTTTCGGTGTCGAAATGAGACAAAAAATAATTACAGAATCGGAAAGATCATTTATTTCGCCACGACACGGTATAATTTGTTTTGTAAAATAAAGATATTTTCTATTTTTTTCGAATTTTTTAAAATAGTGTTAAAATTGATGCGTTTTTATGAAAATTATTTCTAAATCGTTGGGTATGAATTACTTTTCGTGTTATTAAATCGATATTCTACACTAATTAACTTCAAGCCTTTCTCTTTTAGATCCATTCATTTAAAAAATAAAATTTCCAAAACTTTTTTTTTAAAGAATTTTTAAAAAGTAGTCTTAATTTTTACTTCACATTGAATAGCTTCGTCATTTATGAAGATAATCTCACAAAATCTCTTTTCCTTGTGAACAGTAATATTATCCGTAACATATACGAAGATTGAAAAAATTGCTTTAAAATTACGGATTTAAAAAAAAAATTGTGATTTTCGTAAACTTATATTTTTCTGAGAAATAAATTAAAAAGTAGTAATTTGTACATTTTTTATTTCAAAGTACGTTATTTTTGCAAATAGTTGGTGATGTTTGAGAGCATTAACGTAAAAATTATGCCCTTAAAATGAAGGTAATGATCTTTAAAATAATTTAAAATACGCGATTTTACATTTAGCCAAACATTGGCGTCGAAATTTAGCTTTGCGCCAAAGACAGTTGACATGTTTCACCTTCGAACGCATCTAACTCAAGGGTTACACTAAAAAAATTCTGCCTTAAACCGGAGGAAATCAGTAACTTTGGCGAGTAAAAAAAAAAAAATGCGAGTGAAAAAATTACTTTTTCGTCCTCCCATTCATTATTGTTGCCTATTATCATTTTTCGCTACGGGTCCCGGTAGCACAGACGGTAGCGTTTCGCTTCTCTCATTTACACCGTAAAGCAGATTGTGTCTCTGCGAGTTCGAATCGTGGATGATCTCTTTTTTTTTCATTTCTGCTAATTTTTCCCACGTAAATTAATTATACTTATTTTAACATGATCCTCTGTTATTTTAATGTACTTTTCATTTTTTTTTTTTTTT
>BMAO01035840.1:0-16560 GCA_019973975.1 Trichonephila clavata | reverse complement strand
TTAATATTGATATTACAGAAAATACATATTTATCTGGAGAACAATGATACCTATTTCCCATCATTCACGTGAATTGTTTTTCTGGTATTTTTCTGGTGAATAAAGACACAAAAAGTTAGTATTACGATGATTGAAATAAAACTGAAGAAATATATTGTGTATGTGTGTTTCACTTTTCTTCAAATATTAAAAGGCTTCAGATGCAATAAAGTCACTTAAAAAATAAATTATATAAAAAGAAATTTAAGAGATATTTAGAATTTAATATTTTTAAACGTTTTTAGTTTATAATATGCCAATAAGCGAAATTCATATGACGTCAAAGTCATACGATAACTACCATCACGTGTTTACGGAACTTTCTTCTAAAGTACATATTTTTAAATAATGGGTAAGAAAAATGCACTTCATTTAAAAATACACGAATAGTATAACAACAGTTTTCTTATTTTTGAAAAATATTAATGTTTGAGCATCTTTATTCATTTATCAAATTCGAAATTGTATCTAAATTTTACGACAAATACAAGCCTAATGCCAGCTTTGAATCCAATGGAGAACACGAGATTGCATTTATCATGTGACCATCATGAATTTAGTTCATTATAATTTTTGTGCATTTATTTATTTCTCTTTCTATAAAAAAACACACGAAAATTTAAAAATTATTTAACAAATATTTGAGCTATATGCACTTGTACATTAATGATAAGAATTTTTGGCAACGGCCAGTCAAACGGGTACTATTTTTACATTTTTTTTTTGAACAGACTCTTTAAAGTGATAGTTTTCTTGAAGATCAGCCAATTTTTTCTTCTAATTCCTACTATATTAGCTCACTCTTTCCCTATATATATATTTATATATCTTTTCAAATTTTCGATCGTTAATCAGATACTTTCTATAATCCCCAATCAAGTTCAAATAAATTTTTTTAAACTCGCAGTGGATGACACTTGATGTTAATGCAGTTTTTTTAAATACATTAATTACAGGTTAATTAATTAAATTAATTACCGGTTTTCGGCACCAACTAAAATCCGTCTCCATTGTTGTAACAATGTAGCTGTTAAAACAATGACAAAAGTTGGCGTCAAAAACGGTTTTTCAGCCTAACTAGGCAAACGGGTGTGCATTGTTACAGCAATGTAAACAAACCATGCTCTTTTTTCAATTTTAACTATTAGTTAACTCTCTCCTTTATATATATTTTGTTCAAATTTTCAGTCGTTAAGAAAATACTTTCTATTCATCTATTCAAAGTAAGAATTGACTTGATTTTTTTATATACTTGTTAATAGATATGTATACTAAAGACCAGAAGCGTAGCTACCGCTGTATCAATGATACGAGGCCCCAAGCTACAAGGCCCCAACATGTATGTATTGTGGCACTTTCAAATAAATTTTATTAATGATATCTTTTTATTTATTTTCCAAAAATGAGACTCCAAGGAATTTGGATATAAGCCTCACTTAAGATTAGCTACGCTAGAGCTAAGACTATTATAAAAACAACACTATTAAATCAAAGAAAAAAAACAACGAAAAAACAGCGAGATCCAAATCAAACTTCTTACTAACGATGTATTAGGATTATATAACATTGTAATATGTCGAAAATAAAATCTTTACAAGACTGAATTATCAATATAGATTGAAATGAAACATCTGTGACCTAGATTTTTTTTTTAATTAAAAAAAATCATTCCAGGAAACATTTAGTAATGCTTGGTTGAAGAAGCATAGTTGCAACCTGGATTGTATAGTTAATTAAGTATCAAAATTCCGAAAACTTAGTTAAGTATTTAATTGTTACAATTAAAAAGCGGAGCTCTATTCTTTAAACACATCTAAGTAACCACATGAAATTGAATAATCTAAAAAATAATATAGCATATAAAAACATATCACGTTCGATATCTGAAATTAAAAAGAAATTTTTCGTCAATTATTAGATCTTTTTTTACATTAAAATACGATATGAAATGTATTTATATATGGTTTTTTAAAAGAACTGAAAGTTAAAATCTAATTATTTTTGTATGCATAAAAATATTTTTTTCGTTATGGCATGATGTATGAGAATGCATAGCAAAATTGTAAGAGTAATTATTCTAAACACACCCTACAAGATACAAAGATAAACCGTGACTAATAAGGTGTGTAACGAATCAAATTTCAAAACTGATTGTTTTACGAAAGTATCAATTGTATCATTTATTACTGTTATCCGATATGAAATAATAAATTTATTAATAAAAAAACTAGATGAAATTTCATCAAAAAATTATCCATTACATTTGTTAACCCCGCTACGCCTTTTAAGATTTTTATCACCACCAATTAAATAAAAAACAATTTAAAAAATATACAAATTTGAAAAAATTAATAAAGAAATAGCATAAAAGAAATGGAATATGACTATTATTCGAACATGACTATCAATTATTTGAATTTTTCCGTGAAGTGAAGTCTGTTTTGAAAAATATGATGCTTAAGTGCGAAAATGCGCAAATTTTAAGATAAAAATTCTACACATTGCATTTATTTTGTTATATCTATAGCCTCTCTAGCTCTGTATTTTTCTTTCTTTCAAATATTTAAATGCATTATTACATGATTTGTGATAATATACTTGACGTGTGAATTTGAAATAACAGTTACAGTTTACCAATATTTCAGTTACAGACACACGGTTTTTTTTTTTTTTTTTTTGTCACCCCTTGTATGAAGTAACTTATCTAAGATTTCAGAAATTCAAGGATATTAACACGAATAATTTAAGTAATATTATTCAAATTATATACAAGGGGTGATCAAATGAAAAGGTACGAAACGACATAAAAATGAAACAGTTAAATATTTGCATATTCCAACAAGGGAAAATGTAGCGAGACATCTCGGGATGCCATTGGAGACTCTGACTGGGATCGGATCATGCGCGGGTGCCCGCATGCGCAGGAGAGAGCAAGGCTCTTATAAAAAGCGGCGTCCAAATGATGCGAGCACAGAATTACTCGAGCACAGAAAAAGCATTAACTCCGATGTGTACTGTGAGACACTCCGACGCCTACGCAGGTCCATCAAGAACAAAAGACCGGGCTGCTCACGGAGGGTGTGGTTCTGCTCCATGATAACGCACGTCCACACGTCTCCAGAGTCACACAAATGGAACTGGACAAGTTCCAATGGAGACGTTGGACCATCCGTCCTACAGTCCGGGCATGTCACCCTGCGATTTCCATGTGTTTGGTCCACTGAAGAAACACCTGAAAGGAAAGCGCTTCAACTCGGACGACGTACTCAAGGACACTGTGAAGGACTGAGTCTCGTCACAGCCACAGGAATTCTGGGAACAAGGAATCCTGCGGCTTGTTCATCAGTGGGATCGTTGTGCTCAGGCCTATGGTGTATATTTTGAATAAAGTCTATATTTGTACCCACCGTGTCGTTTCGTACCTTTTCATTTGATCACCCCTTGTACATACGTAAATTCAGCCATTATGAAAGACATATTTATCTTCTTGCGGAATACGCTCTATCTGATATATACCGTATATTCCAGCGTATTACGCACATCTATGGTTTCAAACTGCATTTAATTTTTGGTAAATTAGCCGTATAACGTGCACTTTTTTTTTCTTCGAAGAAACTTGAAATATACATGCGAAATGCTCTCGTCTTTCGAATTCATTTATTCGAATATTATATCATGCCTTTGAGCAACGGTATACTTCTAGAACTAAAAGTCTAAAGCAGTGATTCCTAAAGTGGTTTTTATCGACCTACAGGGGTCTATGACGAACTTGCAAGGGGTTCCCGTTAGCGGAAAAATTATTTGAGTATCCATGAGGTGTAAATAGGGTTCTACGCTGTGGTTCTCATTGTACCAGATCGTGACTTTAATTTTTTAAAAAATTAAATCAAATGGAAACCAGAATTCACCTATTCAACAAATTATTTACTAAACTTAATGAGGTAAATTTGCAATTACAAGGTGCCGGTTTAAGTTTTATTAAAACAAGAAGTTAAAGTTTCTTGACAGAATTAAGCTAAGGGAGTGTAATGTCAGTAACGTTGGCTTTAAAAAGACTTATCTGTTATTTATCCCGAATTATGGAGTATTGTAAAAAGTTTTCAAAATACTTTTTTTCTTAGTGAAAAGGAGTTTCAGTGCGGTTTGCCAACCTCCAAAATAAAAAAAAAAAAAAGAAAGCAAAAGATTGAACACTGCAAATCGATTTAGGGATAAACCTGATAAGATTGATGCCAAATGCTAAAAATTTGTTATTAAAGCAACAGATTCACCTCTCCCGTTAAAAGCATTTGTTTGCTTATGTTATTTTGTGTATTAATTAAATTTTAACTTAATTAACATGCGTGTTTCTTAAGATTTAAACATTATACTTCACTACAATTAGAAATTTAACTTTTTTTAAAAAAAAAAGTAAGTAGCTCCATACCAACTGTCAAAACCATTTAAGTTGATAAATTTGCAAAAATTAAACATTGAGTAAGCAGGGGTCTATCCAAAATCGAAAAAACATGGCAAGGGTCTACGAGACCAAAAGTTTGGGACTTCTGGTCAAAAGTCTACGAAAGGAGGAGTTAGGGGGGGGGGGAAACATTTGCAAAAGGATGCCAAATGCATCACGCCCGTCTAGAAATGTGTGAGAGTGGATAATAAAAGCTTGAAAAAGGAGAAATTAAACCTGACACAATTTAAGTCAGTTAAAAATGCAATATAGCTAACATTCTAGATAGAACGGAAGATGATTATATTTGTTTATGGATCAGAGTAACACTGATAGAGAAATGAAACATAATTTGATGCTGTGCTTCAAAATATAATGGAACACAAATCTAAGGAACTTTTCCTGTTATCCAATTATGAAAGTTTATAAGGTATGTTATTTCCATTAAATAAACACTTTTAGATACACGCAGATATCTAATTTTTTTATGATGATTCCTCTATTTTAAAGCTATCATTTTTTATATGGTGTATACAGGGCCAGCTCTAGCAGAGCTTCGCTGCCCTGGACAAAAATAGAAAATGCCGCCCCTCTCCCCAAAGTAAAAAATATTATTCAAAAGATAAATTGTGTATGTATGTTCACATAGATACACACCTTTAAAGAATAAAAATTCTCACGAACAAAAAAGCCCCCCAGCACAATAATATTGTATAACCAGAACTCAAAAATAAAGCAAAATCGAAACAAACAAAAAACTACACTTTTTGGGATAATAGCCTTTGTTGCTCCACATCCCACAAAAATAATAACTGTAATTGTAACTACATTTTTTTCTGACTTTTAATTCTGGAAACTTTTTAATCAATTTTTTAAAATCAGTTTGTTTAGTTAATTCATCTTTGGTAGACAATATAGCAAAACCATTTAATCTATCTTGAAGAAGAGAATTGTGGATACTAAGAATTTTTTTTATTAATTTTAATTTTGAAAAACACTTTTTGTTACATTTATTGACGACAAAAAAAAAAAAAAAAAAAAAAAGCGAAGCCTCTTTAAATGCAATAGCAAGATTTGGTGCAAATTCTAAAGTTGAAACAAGTTTTAAAACTTCAAAATTGGGCTTTCTTTTTTTGACTAGAGAAAATTGTGAAAACATCAAATTTCACAATTAAACGTATACTCCGCCTCGAACCTTTCAGATTGCAACATAAAAGAAAACTGACAACATGTAGAGTATAAAATAAAGAAATATGATACATTAAATGAAATACCCAATTCACAATTTTTTGTGAAAATATATAAAAAAATATTTTTCAAATTCGGTCCAAATGCCGCCTCTAAAATTTGCCGCCCCGGATAGGGGTCCGGTTTATCCGGCCCTAGAGCCGTCCCTGGGTGCATAACGCACAACCGTAAATTTAGACATTATTTTTTGTTAAAAGTGAGCGTTTACGTAAAAAAATACAGTCTTAAAATTCTTAAAATAATATTTTTATACAATTTTAAAAATTCATACTATACTCAAAACTTGAGACTTTCGGAATTTGCAAGAAGGACAGTAACGATTTTTTTTGCAAATGTACACAACACTTCCCAGAGCTGCTGATTATATATTCTGAGAATTTTAATTTGAATAAATTTCAGAATCCTAAAAGGTTTAACGAAAACTAAACATCTACAAACGCGCGATGGTGGTTAAATTTTAATAAATCTGTGTATCACTTTTTATGAGATTAACAAAGTATTTAACATTCATGTGATAAGGATCAAACACAAGCATATATCAAACTATAAAAATCTACCACAATCCCGCATTCTTTTAGATATAGTGCAAATAATACGTAACCCAGTAGACATTTAAGATGCTATAAAAACCAAGACACCGTTAAATTTTATTGTATGACGTCTAAAAATACGCAGGAATAGATTATATGGAAAGAAAATGGTTAATATGAAATACATTATACAACAACTGACCCATTTGGTTAATGTTTATACACCTGTCTCCCTTAGAATTTAATACCGTTTCTCGTGCAACAGATGGAAGTCCGTTAAAGATGAGACAAAGTGAAATAAAAATGTTGCTTTTTTTTGCTTTTGCAGACTTTCAATTACGTCCAGTGCTTAAGATCTATAATATAGCAACACGTTTCGATATTTTCAAGGAATAAATTTATTTGGCAGGATTTTAAATTATGTGAATGGGGTAAGATATTAATTAAGAATTCATTAATAGGGAAATGCGCATATTAAAAATGGATATTAAAGCAGATGAAATATATATATAATATGTATAATTATTATATACTTTTAATATTTTAGGAAATATATTTTTTAGCATTTAAGATTTTCAACAAGAAAAAAAAAATATTAGCATTGTTTTTCCACCCAAAATAATAAAAAATTAAACGAGTCTTACAGTAGTCGCATATGATGTGTAACATCTGATATGTTATCGTGGTAAATACGCAATAGTAACTTAAATCCTGAAAAAAAAATGAATCGGGTAAGATTGGAAATAATTTTTTATTGAATAATTATATCTTTAATAAAATTTTTAATAAAAAATCTAGGAGTAATGCAATTTTTTTATCAAAAATAATTATTCTTGTTCAATTTGCGGATGCAATTGCTTAGCATACGCAATTTGCAATTTTTTTTATTTCAAATTATTTAAAAACCGTTGAAAAACAGCTTCAATAATAATAACAATGTTAGTTGTCTAAACATTTCAATTGGTGTTCATTTCGAGCTTAAGTTCATCATTCAAAAAAAGCTATGAATAGCTCAGCTTCTGTCAAACTGAAAACGTTAAAATCACCACTCGAAATCATGGGAAGTGAGTGATAGTTTGTTTTTAAAAAGAGCAGAAGCACCTTTGGTGTATGGTAAAGTACAAAATGCAGGACATCTTTAATATTTTGAACCATTTGATTCGGAGAAATGTATACGACAACTAAAATCACTGTTCTCAGATTTCATACACAACGAGCCCTGAGACTCTGACAATTGAGCGTAAGAATCGCAAGTTTATCCTGGATGAAGTCTAATAAGACTTGCTGGTATATCCGAAGTGGATTTGGCGTCAAGAAAATGAAACCGAATTTTTGAATTCAAATCTTTTGAAATGCTAAATTTAACAATATAAAAAAGGCTGGCAGCTTGATGGCTTCTAGAGTTGGGCCCTGAAGCGAGGGTAGCGAAGAGACACCACGAAGCGCGCTGATTGATCAAATCAAATAGCACACGTTTCCCCGACTTCCTGTTACATATTTCCGTCCCTTTTCACGAAATCACCCATACAAATATCCAGCAACCAAGAGGAAAGATGTTACACATCAAAAGGAACGAATAAGTTGAGATTTCTTTAAAAAAATTAGATTTTGCTCAAAAACAACATTTGTAACCGCTCGTCATAATAAGTGTAACAGCTATACGGAGTAGAAGCTCCCTCTAGTGACCAAAAATCTTCGCAGAGGCCAGGTGAGGAGGCAACGTTGTCGCTATGAAAAACAGTCTTGTTCTTTGCCCATTATTTTTGTTAACGGTACGTGTTGTGTTTGTGTAACCTAACTTAAACTTATTTTGATAATTGTTATACTAAAAGATATTTCATTAAACCCAATCCAGAACTCACCGCTTTTAGTTTAATCTTTAACATACAACGCTCGACCTAATAGATAGATAAAAATTTTAACTATACTTTTCAATTAGCTGTTAAATTAACTCTAATTTATTTAATAAATTCAAAATGTACGTGAACATTTTAATAGGTTTGAATGGTAGGGATTTTAGTAGGATAGAAGAAAGTCGAAAATTAATACAGACAATTATCCCTATAATCAAGTGCATTGTGTTAATTTTCCTTATATTTCTCTAGTTTTTTTAAAATTTATTTCAAACGTACAGAAGTTTTCGGTTATAAACCAAAATGCTTACATAAAAATATAGAAATGTTTCTGCCGGTTTTACTCGCTTATTGTGTTAGCGTGTTTACATTTGATGTTACTATTTTTCGAAGAGTGTTTACGTGGATGGGATTAAACAAAACCTGTTCAAACAAAGAGTCAGACACTGATGTGTATTATTTGTAGCTCGAATGCTTTGCATTTTATTTTTAACAATCCAGTAAACAATCTGAAATTCCCAAACATTCATTTCTTAGTTTTATTTGTTCTATTTTTCTGCAAATAAACATGAGAGCAAAAAAAGTTCCGAATCAACTACTGTATCGAGAATTCAATAAATAAAATATAAAAAAAATATTACATAAAAAGAAGACTGCCAGTTTATTTTTTGAAATTTCCCGTTTCATGGGATCGAATATAAAACAACAACAAGCATTTCCTGTAGGATAGAATAGAATTATTAATAAAGTTTACTTTTGTTGTATTTACAATGCTAAATCAGAAAAGATATCAAGACGAGTATATTGATACTAAAAGAAAATTGGTATTTTATTCCATAATATAATTTATTTATATTTTTTCTAAGATAGAAGATAAAAAGTGCTTTACTATTAAAAGTCATTCCATATATTCCCATAACTCCGATTTCTTTTTAAGTTAAAACCAGCAGTATTTATTGTCTTCTTTTTTAACCAAAATTCTGATTTCTATCTAGATATATGTAATCACTTAAGAATCCTTTTGAGGTATTTTATTTCATATTGATTCCCTCCAAGACTTTGTGTGATAATTTTTAGTTTACGCGCTTAACGGAAAATTATTTTCTAAAAAACTACCAAGTTAGCCTTTTTAAAACAAAACAATGAAATCTTGCAGCATCCGCGTATTCTGACTAATCACAAGTCTTACTGGAAACATACGATTCTAAAAGCTTTAGTTGGACAAAATTACAAAGTGTGAGGCTAAAGCTTGTCGTAAAGCCGCCGTAGTTAACCAAACTACGGCTAACGACAGGCGCAAATGTATTCCATTACCGTGATGAATCTGGTGGGCCTTGATTTGACGTTACTGTCGATCAGGTGACAAAAGTAACAGCAATAACAAATTTATTTATTTATTTATTGAATATTTTGAGTTCATAATAGAAGAAAAATATCGTCAAAACATTGAAAACAATTTAATTCGCGAGATACTGAACTTAACATGTGAAATATTGAATAACAAAATTTTCTCCAAGTGTAATAATTAATGATTTTTTTTAAAAATCAGCCTTTGAGCAAAATTATTAAGCAGAATTTCAGGACTTTAACGCAACGAGTCTATATCATTAACCTGAAATGACAAAAGTAGTTTAAAGTGAAATAGTAAAGGCAAACATACATTTCAAAGACTACCTAACAAAAAAAAAATTCAACAGACAACATCGATTACAATATGACCATAATGAGTATTACAACATTTGACCATTAACAGAACTCTATCAGAAAAAACCCCTCAGGAAATAGCAATAAGCTTCTAAGAAAAGAACAAGTAACCGTCCTTGATTTCCCTTTTGATGAAAATAAAGCCCGCGTTTAGCGAAGGTCTTTCAACAGGTAGCATTTACAGTAATCTGTGCTTAAAAGACAGGTTGCATTTGCAACAAAACTCATTAAGTAGGTTCTTTACCATTATCTCATGAGATAACAAGAAGGATAAACAAAGACGGCGAGATAAACGTAACAAAATTTTAGGGTTTTTCAAAAGTAATGGGTACTTTGGCATTTATCACAAAGGATTCCGGTGGAGGACATATGATTGATTTGTGTTTCCTGAAGCAGAAAAGTAGAAGACGGGTTGCAAGTAATAGTAAATCGATTGTGGTTGCAAAATATACTTTCTTAAGCGCATTTAAATCAAAATTTAGTTTCAACTTTTGTCGATTTTCTAGCCATTTTTATAGCTTTCCTAGACTGATATTGTTTTCCTTCTGAACTGATGCATTACACATGAAACAGTTGTGTTTCCGCTGAATGGCTTTCGATTTCAATTTTAAAAAGTCCGGCTGATTATCTTTTAAAATGCTGATGCATTTATCAAATATTATAGTATACATTTCAGCAGTGGCGCACACAAGGGGGTGTCCTGGAGGCCCGGAACCCCCCCCCCAAAGCCTTGAGTTTTTTTTCGATTGATGATAATCCTATATATATCTAACGTAAAATTTAATTAAGTACTAGAATTAGCTTTTTATTTTTTTAATTAAAGCTAATTATTAATTCAATAATTTATTTTTAAAGAACCAATTGGCGTTGTCTTGAGGTATGGTGGTGGTGTCTTGTGTGGGGGACCTTCGACCATGGACTTCCCCTTTGAAAATTTTTTATATTTTTATGTGCGCTACTGCATTTCAGTAATTTTATGAAATAAAACTAAGAGCACTTAAGATGGAAAGACTCTCCAAAAATATCACATTCTAATTTTAATGTCTTACAATGACCTACATATTTTAACATACTACTCATTTCTATGTGAATTAATCTATTCTTTCTGGGGTAAAATATATCACAAGTTTCGTCTTTTGAACTGTAATGCTAAATGTACTTTTTAATTGTCCTGTTGAAAATAAAAAGTGCTTATGCCTGGGATACTTTAAATTTATATGAAAATTGGGGCATTTTTCTGCTCAAAATTGTGTTCCGAGTAAAATGTGTTTTTTTAACAAAAGGCGAAAAGCAGACTTAATTTAGATTTTAGAGAGAGCCGAGGCTGTTGCCCGCTTTCACGTAACCACCGGGCATGACTTTATGGGAGTATTCCCTCCACTGGCTTGGTCTGGCTGCTGACGAGGCCTGCCCACTCTGAGGCCATGCCAGAATGGATGGCGACCACCTGCTCCAATGCACTGGACTCGATGAATAGCCGGCTGACCACATCGTCATTTGGTACTGAAAGGCTTGGCGTCATATGGTCAAGAAGCCAAGCACGGGCGTTGGAAAAATAAAAATAAATAATTAGTGATTGTGACCATGATACTTTTGAGCCTCATGTACCTAACTGCCACACCACACTGCTTGAGGACATTGAAAATCAGTTTTGCTTAACGCAGCAACATCAATCGAAGTGCACGCCTATGACTATTAACACGCGGTGTCAGAATTCGAACTCACAATTCAAATCGAGCACTGCCAGTTACAAAATGTTCATCGTTCAACCAACAGTTTATAATTTGTGACAATGAACACTTTGTTACTACCATCCCCTATTGCAATCCGGAATACTGTAGATACAGAATGCGTATTTAGTGTTTTGAGAAAGGAATTAAAAAAAAAATCTTTTTTGAAAACAATCTTAAAAAATGACAAGCTTATTAAGGTATCTGCCTAAGTTCGGAGACAAGTTTTCTAAAATGCCATGCCATTAGTAATTTTATGTTATTTTGTTGTGTTTATGACTTAAATTAATGAAAAACCTATCAGGAAATGATTGACAGTTTAAATTTATTAAAATGAGGTATTTTAGGTGAAATTTAATGAAAATTGTATCGAATTTCAAAACACAGTACATGGTATTCAAAGCCACGCAATTTAAATTATTTTTGTACAGCGTATTTAACACAGTTATAAAGGAAATGAACTAAAATTTAAAATGTATTTACATTACCAAAAAATATGGATCATTGCACATTTTCTTATAAAAAAATTTATAAAAATGCCATGGTGTTTCGCAACAATAAGTTGTTAAAAATTTTAAAAAAAACTATAAATGTAAGAGTTAAATCCTCAGTTCATTGCCTTTGTTAAACTTAAAATAATATGTAAACAAAATATGAAAGAAATACAACACAAATTTTGAGATATCAGGTTTTAAGTAACAGGACTTTGACAAAAAAAATACAATCTTCATTAAGTTTTGATTCTTATTTTACTAAAATAATGCCTGATATCGGATATTTAAAATTCACAAATTAAATAGCAGAGATCTTCCGCCTTTTAATTATTTAAATTTTTTCTTTTCTAGCTGCTCGATTTTTTTTTTCCCTACACTAATTGACAAAGGTAACAAAATTTTTGAATTTCAGTCAAACATTGATTCAGAAATGTAGACACATACCTTAAACACAAAAGAAACATTTATCATGACGTTGCTATGAAACACATTAATCATTTTGTTTCAAGTTTTAAAATAAAAAAAGTAATTATATGCTAAATAACGAGAAAATAAGTATATGCTTTTGGTTGTGATACAAAGACAAAACACAGCAAGGACTTTTTAAAAAAAATAGTTAAACTTAAAATAACCAAATATTTACGACAACTTTTTTTTAAAATAAAAAAATGGAGATACGGGGATTTTTTTGTAATTTTCAAATTTTAATACATTTTAAGAAAAATATGCTAATATTAAGAAGATAAAAAATTATTATTACCAAAATGGGAAACAATTGGTCAAATTTACAAAAAATAACATAAACGGGGACCATTCTGTAGCAAAAATTTATGAACAGATTTTCAGTTTTTCTATTCTGATGTGTTGCTTATGTAATTCATTTTTGAATGACCTTCAGGATAAGAGATATTTAGTTTTTATAAAAACTAGAGCCTTTATTTTAGTTTTCATGTGAAATTGCTTAAAATAACAGTGATGATATTAACATAAGGGACTGTAAATTTTGTAATAAAACAGTGATTGATATAAATCTGAATGTTAAAGCGATTCTACTATTATACAGAACGTACACAAAAAATTTAAGTTATTTATTTTCAAAACTTTTTGAGCAATCTCTCTATATATATATATAATGATTTCGAGTAAAACGCATTTTAAGTATGACATCTTACTTAAAGTAATGGCATCTGCTTTTACTAAAACACTTGTAGATTTTGTTCTAGTGGACGAAAAAATAATAGCTTGATATTTTTATAAAGCTAATAAGATGGTCTATAAAATAAAATCATAAAAAATATTTGTCAATTTTTGGCAAAATTCACAATTTTAAGGTAGTCTAAAGAAAGTAATCAATTTTGAGGCATCAGTTTATGTAAAAAGATTCAATGAAATTCAGAAATAAATCATTTTAAAGAACGATAAAAAATTTGTATTCAAAGAGAAAGACGATATATATATATATCTATATATATACAAATAATGATGTAAATATTTTAAAAGTTTTCTACCTGTGGACGAAAACCGGTTAAACAAACACTTATGTACAAGTTAGGTCGAAAAACGGTATGATGTCCAATAACTCGCCGATTGTATGCAAAAAATGTCACGGACCTCTTCAGGAGCATTTATTTTTAAGAAAACACATTTAGATTACACACAACGAATCACGATTTCTTCACTTCAAAACGTTACCAAACTGGAAAACATTTTGCAACGAAAGTAACCGATTTTATATTATGTAAAATCATCTTGCTTACAGTGAGTGATTCAGGAAGTTCCGCAATTGTCCCGAAATGATTCTGAAAATAAAACCTGAATCATTAGAAAGAAACCATATCAGATCCAATCGTTTAAAAAAGTTTATGCAAGCATATTTTAGATAAATAGAGTTGAGGAAATGTGCTAGAAAGTTATTTATTTTATTATAAATTTTTACGGAGAAAGACAATTCAATTAAACGTGTAACAATTGAACGCAAGGCAATGACATAAATAATTTTACCTTGTATTTAACAAAAATAAAACTTGACAGTTAGTGCATAACAAAAGGATAAAAATAAATTATAGTTTAAAAAAACACACCCTTTTATCGTTAATTGAACTAAGTTGTAACTTAATCTTGAAGTCGCCAAATCTGGAAATGGGATCTGAAATGAGTCGCCAGATGCGGGATGGGATCCGAAAATTGGAAATCGTTAGTCCTGATGATCCTGATCAAGACAATGGAACAAAATTTTTAAATTATTGTATTGTCATCGGTCCTGGAGAAGTGAGCAAAATTTCGATTTAATCTGATCTTTTAAAGTGTGTAAAAATTGAGTTCAAGGATTCCGTTACATACAAGTGAAGTTTATAAAAGGGTGTTAAAAATATGAAGACATACTTTTTTAAACTCTATGTCTGTTTAAATAAAATTTAAAGAAGCATAAGTGAATTTAAAAATATTGACTGTTTGATATGAAACATTTCATATTTCAATAATGCACAACATATATTTTAACATTTTTAATATATATTTATTTAAATAATGTTAATTAAGAAGAACAGAAAATTGACTGTTTCAAAAAAGAATTCTAAAAATATTCGTCTCTCAATTACCATTATTCTTAATTTTTAAAAAAATTATTATTCAGAGAACCACATCTGTCAACAAGAGATTGATTTTAGCTAGATTCTCGCGACTTTCATTCAATGAAAAAAGAGCAAAATGGCAACCAATCGAAATTGTCCTTTGTTACATGATAACCAATCAGTGTTTCACTTTTTATATTAGTTTTTTTTTAGCATAATATATGAATATAACTTTAAATTTAATTACTTTCTCGTTGAATGATTGGGAAATAAATATTTTCTCTATCCCAGTTCAGATTGCATATTCTGTGTTTAAGAATAAATCACACACTCAAAAAAGTGATGAAGTGTGACTCAGTAAATATTAAGAAAGTGATTACTGTATAACGTGCCTGTACCGTAAAAATATAACGCGCATCTTTATTACAAAGAAATTCGAAACGTACATGTGGAAAGCTCTTGTCTTTTGAAATCTTGAAATAGTTTGTGGTGGATAATTAAAGCATCGAACGAAATTAAACCTGACACAATTCAAAAGTCATTTATTTAGAAAATGTAGTATATTAATCCAGATCAAGGGTGTCAAACTCAAAGGGTAACTTGAGTCAAGTAAACAAGGTTTATATGTAGGTGGGCCACAAAAAAAAAACCAATATTCATAGAAACGTAACTTTATTTCGAATAATAAATTATAATAAACATAAATAAAAGAACAAAAAAATTAATGCTTACGTCCTGACACTTGGTATATCTGCTACTATCTTTATTATTTCGAGAGAAATTTTGATATTTTATTTTGTATTATTGTGTGCTGATCTACTGGCCGGGCCGCAAAAGCGTTCGTTGTGGGCCGCGAGTTTGACAACCCTGACCTTGATGGAACGGAAGATGATTACTAACGGATCCCAGTAACAGTGGAAATATGAAATAGAAATCGATGATGTGAATGAAGATATAAGAAGACGAATATATGTATTCAATAATGAAAGTTCATATGCTTTGTCATCAGGGACGTCTTAAGGCATGGGCCAACTAGGCCCGGGCCTTGCCTTAAGTGGGGGCCTCGTTTCGCGCGCGTTCTCGACTTTGTTTTGATAAGATCATGATTCGGATCATTTTCATGGTCAAATATTATTCCCGTTCATATTCTCCGAAAAACAGGGAATTTCAATCTGCATGTCAATTGGCAAAAGTGGTAATACTGCGTTATTATGTGGTGATCGTTGTCCATGTTTAGGCCTAGGCAGAGGCGGATTAAGATAGTTGGAGGCCCCTGGCGGTAAAAGGTTTGAGGCCCATGGGCTTAAGAGTCGAAAAACTAAAATAGTGAAAAGAGTCACTTACTTTAAATTCTGAAAATAAAATGTATTGCTATAGTAAAACTCATCGGCTAAAGAAAAATCTTAAACTGTATTAAAAACATTGAAAACCTTACTTAAGAGCTTAGTTTTTGCTATGCAGTTTGATTTCTCTGGCAATTCATCAATTTTTTTTTACCATATCTATTTTGTCTAAAACATTTTATTCTGTATATAATATGGCCATGTTGTTCAATTTGCCTTTTCTCCCATAGTACCTCTTTTAAATTATTTTTAACACGTTTTAAAACTAAAAAAGATCATTCACCTGATGCATTCAATTTAAGTATTGTTAAAATATTTTCAAAAGTTTTTCTACATTAGGATTTCTTTTGCATCGCGATAAATTTCTAGAGGGGGTTTCATTGTATCTTTGTTTTCTTTTCAGTTCTTGTTCCAAGGTGGCGTGGTTGGTTTGTCGCTGACCTTTGCACTCATCAAGCTTGGGCCCCTACCCGCGTTGGGGTCCCTGGAGGTCGCCAGGTCCGACACCTGCTTAATCCGCCACTGGGTCTAGGCCTAATACCAAAACTATCATTCAACTCATTTAGTCGAAATGCGGCCATTGGTCGAAACAGTTTGCGCCTAGGTTTTTG
>BMAO01035839.1:0-27526 GCA_019973975.1 Trichonephila clavata | reverse complement strand
AGTTACGCATATACAATAAAATTTATAAACATTATTTGTTAAATTATATCTAGCAAAAGTTTATGAACATTTTATAAATATAGATGCGATTTTTAAGATGAGCACTGCCAATTTTTCCTAGAATACATAAGAAAATCCAGACTTTCAGATATTATAATTTGTTTGTGGCTGGCTTACAAAGGAAGGGCGGTCATCTATAAAGTTTTTGGTACCACCAATTGTCTCACGGAAAATATTAGGTCTGGTAAAGTCTGTTTGAGCCCTGCCGGATCTACAAAGGATTACTTATCTGACATCATCGCCTATATATAAATTCTTGAATCCCGGGCCCTGATGCGGAGGTATACTTAAACCACTGAATACTACTAACATTTTTAAAATATATCTTGATCGATTTAAGTATAAATAAATGGAATTAACTGATTAAATTTGATGTTTTGTGAAAAGTAGTGAAAATAAATTAGCAATTGAATCAATAGGATGACGTTTACTGTAACGACCATTAATTAAAAATTGAAATTAATTTATTATTTCAAGTCAAAATGTTAACATTCGGTCAAAACGTTTATATTCTGGATAATCTATGCTTGTTTTCACTAAATATTTCAACGTGGTTGGGATAATATCATATGGAATGCACACATTTATCTTAATAATAAATGAAAATGACTTTCCCATTATATGCCGCATAAATTTGTAAGTCAGAAAATTTTAGTTTATTATTGGTGAAAGTATTTATATGATTTGTTGATTTTCTCAAAATTTTCTTCCTGGGAATTACTGGATTAACACAATATAACATATTCATTAAAGGTAATATTAGTACTTATAAATGAACGGTTTGGAATCACAAACAACTGAAAATTTTAATTTGGATAGGCGACGGCAATTGGTTCTGAAATGTTAGTGAATATGTGACTCTGTTTCTCCCATCCATATTACGCCGTCTGCTGATTGTATGGATCAATTGTTTAATATGAAGCATACTACGATATTCAAAACAAAGGGTCGTGAATGAAATCAAGATTCGAAACCATAGCAGCATTTGAAAAGCCCATTTTTAGCCTCGACCATAACCCAAATATAAATTAATGCAAGCAATGAATATAAATTATAATAAAACTTTCTAAACCTGATGAATTTTATTGAAACAGGTATGAAATGAAATAACTGGGGAGTTTGTGAAATTCATATATAGGATGAAATCATTTTAATACAATTTGTTTTAACGAAAACCTTTTATAATACTGAATTATCTGATGCCTTAAATTCATTTCTATTTAATTTTTAAAAACTTTCTGTTATATATTAGAAAATTACATTTAACACAGATTCCAGTAATATCCTGAAATAATTTTTAAATAACACCGAGACTTCGACATTATATATAAGTGGCGTTCGAGATCTGATTCACAAAGACGGATTGGTTAGTTGGAGGACCCTGGCGGTAAAGGTTTGAGTCTAAGGACCAAGAGCAATAAATAAAATAGTGAAAAGGTTCACAACCTAAAATCTCGTAATAAATGTATAGCCATATTAAAACTCAATTGCTCAAGACAAACCTTAACTCAAAAATTGGAATTAAACTTTGAATTTCGGATACTGGCGTCAACTGCATACATGTGATGACCGTCGTCCTTATATAGGCCTAGTCGATTTGTGCAATTAAAGTCACACATTTATTTGTTTGGGGTTTAAATGAAAGTATTTGACAACCATGCTACAATAATTGTTACTTTTATGTCATAGTTAGCCTACATTTGTGCAGAGGCTCTAGGGTTTACTTTTATAGCGTCTAGGCCCCAGTCTAAAGACATCCCAAGTACTGTACTAAATATAAAGATGTATAATGTGTTGTGTGTGAAGCCTTTCTGTGTATAAATTGTACAAATCTTGTGGTAAGAATTGTTCAAGTTTAGTTCTGGCGGCCATCCAGCCGCTTAATCCACTTCTGCAAAAGGTCTTAATTTATCAGACCTAACTAGTCTGGGCCTATAGTATTTGGTGGTTCTGTGAAGAAGATTAAAGAAATCTAAATTGAAAGATTTAAGGATTTCTACAAACGATGTTTGATATCAGTGGCGTAATGTACGCTCCCGCAACGTGTGTGTGGATGGGGGAGTTCAGTGTCATTTGTTTTGCAATTCTTGTAAGATATGGCTTGGGCCCAAAATCTGATTTTGCATGGAGGCCCTAATATTCTACGTAACGCCATTGTTAATTAGTAAATTTTTCATCAGATTATTTTCCTAAAACTCAAATGTTTTGTTTTCAAAAATTTAAATTTTGCAATTTCATTAAGTTCTTATGAATAAAGTTTTTGTTTCATTGATTTTTATTAGATACATGAATAGATCTATATAAATAAAATGTACTCTAATAAACTTAATTTTGGTGAAATATTTGTTTTTATTTATATCCCAATAATGAAAAATATTTTATTTCCAAAATAATTGGGTTTGTTAAATACTTTCAATTGTATTCGGAGAAATATACGTATTTTTAAAAAGATTAAAACAAAATATTAACAGCTAAACTCATTTATGAAAATTTTTATATATTGTATATGTTTGATTTTCCAGTAATAATAATTGTCTGTACTTCATAATATTTAGTATTTTGATACAATCGTTCTAGCAAAGTAGACATGTTTTTAGAACTTATAACACATTGTGCGTATCTCATTACTTAGTAATATCCGAAACATTTTCAAAATGATTTACTACTTGCTAGCGTTTCAAAATTTGAACATATGTTAATATTTTTATATATTATCAAGAAAAGTTTTTCTTAGATTATAAAAGTTATTGATGTATTATATGAATGCAATTTGCTGCATTTTTACCACTTTGTAAAATGATCTAACTGTATTTAACAATTGTTAATATTCTACACATGGGAATTTTATTGCAAAGTTTATAAAATATTTCTGCTTATTCAATTTATGTAACGGTAAAACATGAAAATACTTTTTGAACTTACATAGAAATTCTTCACTAAATTCTGACGTTTTTCTTTATACTGCATATTAATTTCAGCTTATATTTACTGAAATTATTTTATGATAGATCTATTTTAATGCGTATTTACATTCTATAAAACGTTTGCTTATGTATCTGATTTTCCCTTATGATGTAGGAATTTTATCTTTAATCATTTCAACTGTTTTACAGATAAATCAATTGAGGATGAAAATATTGCTGCTCAGTATAACTATAGATTTATAATACGTAGGTTCGACCACACTCTAAGCCTGATATTGTTGGAACCACTTTGACCAGATGCTCCAATCAATGTCAGCAATCATTCCCTTCCGAGAAGGCACTAGACTTTCTGTCTCCGCCTTTCATCTTTGGAATCTGGCACCCCTAAATCAGGGATCGGCAACACATAATTGCTTATTTCACAGCCAAACTTGAAAGCGGCTTACTATGTTTAGGTGATTTAAACATCCCTATATTAGGGAAATTATTAATATTTTAACTCATTTGGAATTATCCAATTAATATTATACGCATGTTGTTGCAATGAACATAAAATCATTTCGCTAAAACAATGTCCCACTCTTCTTTTAAACCTAGAAACGATTTATAAGGTCTATATTTTGTTTTATAAATGTTAAACTTAGGTGCATATGATATCAGTAAGAAAGTTTTTAATTTGTTTTTAGTCTAAACCTTATCAGGTATATATATGCTGACAATGTTTTAATTGATCGATTGGTCATGGAGCAACACAGGTTTCTAATTTTACTAATTTCATGGTATTCAATTGTTATTTATACATTTTTATACTAAGCAAATTTTTCAACATTTCTTTATTTTATTGCTGATCAATAAACTGAACTAATAGTTAAATATTAAAAACCGAAATTTCTGAGATATTTATCGATAAATTTAATAAATAAGGTGTTGTTTGAATTATTTTTATAATCACTAGACAAATCTTGAAAACATGTTCTGTTTTCCAAAATCTTTTATTAAATTCGTCAGAATTATTAAAATGTACAGTTCTTCTATCATGAGATTACAGACGTTCCTGAGTTTCTTTCAATTTACTATCAAGCAAATTTTTGTTACACACATCCGAGCCTGTTTTGTATTTCGTTTACATATGTTTCTATTACTGAATTAATACATGCATTTTCTATATTCATCTCACAATAATTGAAATATATCATTAGAATACTAGTATATTATTGCGAATCTTTATTTGCAGCAATATCTTTACTTCAAATAAACCCTCCCAAGATTAATAGTTCTACGGAATTTCATCCTTTAGTAAAATAAAATATTAGTATAATAATATAAAATTATTTAATGCATTTTTAAAATCAGAACGAGGGATTGTCAAAAGATCACCAAAGAAAAATAGAAGTCTTATGCAAGTTTGAATAAGAGTAATAATTATATCAGAGATTACTAACAAACTTTTTACGAGGTCCAATAAAAGCTATTATCTTCTATTTTAATGTGACTGATTTAATCTATCGATGTAAGATCGCTATTTATGCGTGAAGCCTCAATTCATCAATTATTGCAGGTTTTATATATTTCGAGTCTTCAAAGTTAGCACATCCGGAAAATTATTTAAATAGTAATACAAAGTATAAATCATGAAAAATATTACATTAATAGTATTTAAAAGTTACTTGTTAAGCTGAGTATCAAGCATTATAAAATAACTGAAGCAAACCAAGAACTAAGTTATATTTTGTCTGAAACCCTTAGGATTCTAGTATAATTTATGGTTGAAGGAACGATTTTGATGAACTTAGCTACAACAGAATCATTTATACGGAAAGTAGCAAAGAAATAATTGACTACATAATATTTAGGATTTCAAATCCGAGAATACTTAACTTTTTAAAAAGAAATACAGTTTCAAAATTTTCACAAAACATGTACTGTTAAACTGTTTTTCAATGTATTTATGTTGCATGTAAATGTTAAAATTTTTCTTAATATAAATAACTATGCAATTAATGATTGTTTACTTATGGAACTTGTAAAATTATGAAAATCAACTATGTTTTTGATTTAAGAAAATTTACATTAAAATGCTTTGACATAAGACTGAATGCACCACCTTTGCGGTTACTTTACTGCACAAACTATTGTATTTTTCAAATGGTTTTGAATTATACCTACTGTATTAAAAGTGTTGTGTAACTACTATTGTTGATGTCTTAAAAATAATAGACAATTGATTGCTTTTAAACTAAATAAAATATTAACTTATATTGCATTTCCATCATATAAATATTACTACTAATTAATTACACTAATAATCTTTAATGTTTTGAAAGTCTTTCAACTGTGATGCACTATAATGTATGTCACCAAGAAAGCTGAAAACCTATCTAGCACTCTTTTTAAGATCAAAAAGTCATTCAAGACTTTCAGAGATGTAAGAATATTTACTATCTATCTGTTGATACACAGAACACATATAAAAGCAACCAGAAAACTATAACTATTTAAACATATTTATAAACAAATAGTAGAGATAAAACTGGTCCATTATTGACAAAAATAAATAAATCCCATAGTACATTCATAACATAAAAGGCAATCACATTACATCATTACTTTCACTACCAATTTCCTCATCGCCCATGAAATATAACATATGATGAAATAATTGTTTCTAAATAGGCAAGGTACAAATTTTCAAGGCTCATTCCGTATAACAAATAGCAATAAATATTATCAAAAATGATGAATCAGTTATTATAAAGAATTGCTTACACATAAGTTAAAACATATTACTGGCTTTAGTATATACTTTTGCTTGTATTGATAGCAAGCATTAACATCACCTGATTCTATATATTTTATATTTAAACACTTACCCGCAAAAGTATATATGTGGCTTCTAAATTTATATGTCTGAAAGTATAAATCACCTTTTTGCCTAAATTTATTAAGAATGAATGATATAAAATACCATATTCCCATCATGATTCAAAATTTGTGTGGGTCACATCTAACTGTAATGGAATTTATCCTGCATGATTTTAAATTATATGCTTCAATATATCAATACTCATAAAGTTTCATTTGTATAAAATTTGTTATTTTGATATAATTACTACCTCATCTTGATATAAAATATACAATTTACCCATAAACATAGCAAATGTCTTGAAAACATAAAACAACACTTAGTGTTATTACATCAGGTGTTATGATATATAGCAGTTGCAAATAGTTTTGAATATAATGCTGACCAGACTGAGCTTGAATGTTTCTTCTTGACAACCAAGTATCATCCTATTTTTATTTTTATTTAAATCCCCAATAGTTGGCTTCTAAAGATTACTGCTAGTTTAAATGCTGATTGAGAGGTAAGTACACGAGACTAGGTAAATAATTTTAGTAATTACTTTTACCTTTCTTTACTGAATTGCATGTTGAGACAATTATCTTGAACCATATTTTTACTTGCAAAACACCAATACTACAAATAGAAGTTCAGTTTCCTGGTTTTCTTAGGTCATTACATATTTTTGACGGAAGACCATCACACTTTCTATCTGAGATATGGAAGTTAAAGTATATTCAATAGCATAATCTTCAACACTTAAGAATGAACTTAATATGTTTACATGGTGCATGATTATCTTGAGTATTCAATGATACTAAGCTGAACATTATACTTAATAATAATCTGTAATGGCATTGATCACACACACAGAACCCTTTCTGAAATAAGCTCTATATGGAATTTTTAATCATAAAATACATTCTATTAATTGCACGACAAACTAAGAATTTATATCATTGCAATATTCACAGGAATTTTAATTCATTTTGAATGGAAATAGTTAAGGTTAAACTGAGAGTATCATTTAAAATTCTATACAGGCAATATGTATTATGTTGTGTTTTCCTACAAACTATCTGCTGGACAGTTAAATCTTCATTTTAAAATATCTGACATTCATGTACTGTGAAAGTATTAACAATATATATTTTTATCAGTATTGGCATGCAGTAGTGCTTACAGTATTATGACTTATACTATTAGTAGGCTGAATTACAATACTATCATCAAAATGACATTGAAAGTATATTTTTATCGTCGATGCAATTAAATTTTCCATTATTTGTTTATCTTATTGAACTATTCCTTCAGTATTTTTACTAGAAAGAAATTTCTGCGATTTCAAAATACTAAGAAAACAAAGATCATTTAATAATTCTTCCAACAAGATGCCAAACGAGAAAAGCCAAACACTATTCCGAAACATGTTTAAAGCATGAAACTGTTTGGTCATCATTACGTAATGCAATTAATTCTTAATCCGCACCTTTCTCCTGAATGCGAAACACAATACATTAGCTTCCTGTATTTAATTTATTAGTAATAACATGAGCGTCAGAGTAGTATTCTATTAGTTTAAGTATTAAATAAACTTATTAACTGAATATGTTATTCTATCACTGAAGATTTTTCAATACCCATTTCAAGATTATTTCTTAATGAAACTTTCATACGTTTTATAAAATTGCTGAAATGTTTGATTATGCTTTGAAAATATATTATACTGATCCTTAATAGTTCCTTATAAAGAGTGATTCTACCAAGATATTCCATTAATACTGAACACAGAATCTTTGATATTTATACAACTAGTTTTTCTTTATATGTCTAGAAGTTTTCATATGTTAGTGTAAATGTAAGCAATATTCAAACTACAATTTCACTCATGATATGGAAAAGGTTATGAAAGCAACTAAACATATTGTGATCTATGTGATTCGTATAAAAATTTCTGCAATAGATAATAAGACCTAATACCATTTTTCTTACTTACCGAAGAAATGGTTTTCATACATATAATAAGACTTAGTGTTATTTTGTTGGATCCTGTTATGCGGCTAAATCTTTCTTACAAGAACACTTCCAGAAAACTTGTATTATTATTCTCACAATCATTTAAAATTTAGCCAAACAATTACCCTTGTTATATTTGCTGCTAATTTTCATATCAATCAGAACTTTCGATTTAACGACAAGAAAAGTTTTACACTCACGACAGATCCGCTGGCAAGTAATCACCCAGCAGGGGACCAAAATAATGAATCTATCATACGAATACCTGAATGAAATGGCTATTTAAACATATAAACAATCAAAGCATAAATTTTATCTATCGTGGATTGGGGAATTCCAGCGGCAGAAGTTAAAGTCGATGAACGAAATGCCAATATCAAATCAAACCAACAACAAAAATAATAACAGGTGAAAATAATACCCACACCCGAGGAATCGTTTTAGTTGTTCATAAGTTAGAAATCCATAAATCAGTCCAAATATGTTAAAATACCAACCGCAAATCTTAACAGGAAATTAATACAATATAAAACGGAAATAAATTTCAACATTATAATTCAAAGAAATACCTAATCAATAAATCTCCTGCTAGAATTTTATATACGAACCTTTCAGCACAAGCGCTATAGTAAGAATGATGTTTAGTAGGTTCACTAAGCCAACGATGAACTTGGCGATTTTCAAAAGAGGCCAAAATATCAGTAACCCATCCTTGTTTGTAGATTATAGAATAGTGCCAATGAAATTGCATTACACGTCCGGCCTTGTTTGTTCCTTTATCTGTCACTTTCATCACGATTATTTGTTCTTTAGTTTTACCTTATACTTTAAATACCTATTTTGCTCAAATGGTTGATCGATCATTTGTTAGAAACGGTTATTGTAGGAATAAAATCATTTAAAATCTGACAAAATCTGAGTGTTTTGAACTCGTACTGTCTTATCTCGTACACATCATTATGTGTTACTGTAACTGCTATTTATTTGGATTTACGGTTTAAATTTTCATTGCTAAATTATTTTGCTTGGTTATATATCCTGTTCTTATAGTTACATAATTAAATTGATTTCGACGTTTTTGTTTTAAAATAGTGGTAAATCCCAGCACAGCACACTGCTGTTTTTATGCCATTTTTCGCCAAATGAGCCCAAACCCCGTGTTTCAAAAACACGTCACGGCCAGAAACGAAGGAAAATGACGTTTCTAAATGATGTCATCCGCGGAAACTTTAGAAAATTGGGGTTTGACGTACTGATTCAGGATCCAACCCTCAAAACGGGTTTTCCACGGCCTCAGGGTCGCTAAAACACGCTTTACAAAAGTTTTAAACAGAAATTATCAAGAACCGCATATGTGTTCGTGATAAAGGGATAAAAATGAAGTAAATTTAGCATTTTAAAATAAAAATCACCGCTAATTTCACTCTTTTTCGACATCTGATTCACGTGGAGGGCAAACACGAGCAATGGTCTTAATATAGTTCAAAGTTTGCGTCGATCATTCGTGTTAGTTAGATCGACGCCACATACTCTGCTAAGTACGAATCAAACCGACCTCCACATGGGCCGCGATTTTCAGGCCCCTTAATAGCCGGAATCACGTTCCTTCGATTGAATTGGTGTGCAACGGTCTCGGATCCTTAAAAGTCAGATCTGTGGTTTACTCTGAGGGTGTATATAGCCTCGTCCGACAAACAGTTAAGACCTCCGCAGTCTGAAATTATAGACCGGCAAAATCCATTCACGAATTACTCCAAGCACCTTTTTCGGCAATGATTGACCACCACATGGGAAAAGATTTCCAGACTCTTCTGTACTCACCAAATACCCAACCACTTTCACACTTTTTCCTTTCCATACTTCATTTTCCTGAACAAACTTTCATCTATTTCACAATTGTAATTTCTCCAAGCTTAGCACTCTATTCACATGTTATCATACAAACTCACGGCAAAACATATACCAATCCACCACAGTGTTTTTATTAATTTTCAACCACCAACAAACTCATTCATACTTCACAAACTAGTATCTGGTTATTCGCAAGATAATACCATACCTGTCTTCTACTTTCACTGAACCATGTACTTTCTAACACCTGGCAACGAAGGGATTCTTCGTTCGCACACGACAACGCCATATTCATAACCATCAATCGTACCCTTCGCTCACCAAACGCATGGTCTTTCCATCAATTTCGACACCATACCCGGAGGAATCAACCTCTTTCTCGTCACCCAGTCTATCACAGCCTTAATTCTTTCTCACCAAGCAAAACAAAATCCTGCGGTTGCCTCACCTCAGCTAATTTCCTTCAGCAGACATTCTACAAACCGGTGCGTACACAAGTAAAGAAAACGGTGATGATTCCAAAAATGGTCGATGAAACACGTGAAGAACTTAGCGGGACAGTGTTGAAAACGTAACACAGCTGCATAATAGTGAAAAGCCGGGGTCCGAAATTCAGTTTTTAGTTACCAGTTTAGGTTGCTATTTTCTTCGGGTCCCAACCGGGCAAGTTAGCAGGGTTACTACATTGTATCCTTTATCGCCAAATTTTTGGTGCCAAAATTTTGTCACCAAGCAGTGTGTCTGCTAGATCCACCCATACCAATTGGTATGTTTTATGTGTTAGTATGGATTCTGGTTTGAGATTTCTGGTTATATTTTTAAAATCTGTGTTTTTCCAAGTTCAGCGAGAAAAATAATTATTACAAATCAACAGTGAAACAGATTTTCAAATCCATATCAACCTTTTTCGTAGTAACCTATGAAACATAAATCACTTAAATGACTAAAAATTTTAAACATTGGGTACATATTTGAAAGATTTAAATTCTTATTTTTTAAACAGGGAAATAATAGCTGGTCAAACTGACTTTTTGCTGTTATTGTCTCCAAAAAACATTTTTAAAAAAAGAGTACTTTTTAGCTTTAAAACAAAGTGACTTAAGCCAATTTTAAAAAAACACACACACCTCAATTACTGGACATTATTTGTTATGTCTGGTTGTACATTTTTTCTTGTTTGAAAAATTCTTATTTTTGAATACTATGGCCAAAATATATTCAATTAATTTTATGACCTGAAAAGTTTATGGAATGTCCAACACAATAATGTTGTGATTCGCTGTTTTTATATATATATAAATATTATTCATCATTGAAATTGTACAGAAATATTTGTTTGGTTTGATAAATTTTGAATTTAATTGTGAATGGAAATTTTATGCGACTATTCATTTATATATATATTGTATTGTATTTTTTCCATCTAATTTGCAATTCATTGTGCTGTAAAAATGAAATTCATTTTCACCAATGGATAAATATTATTAATCAAAAACTTTCATATTAACTCACTTTAATATGAGATGAACAACGGCTTAAAGTAAACTTTTTTATGTTTAAATTGTATTTTGGAACCATCTATTGTCTTACACTATTAAAATTCGAAGGTAAACAAACGTATCTATGTATGTATCTATCTATCTATGTGCGTCTATCTTCTCACGAACAGCACCACGCAGAAAGTCGCGAAAGGTACCAAAAGATCGGGAATTTTCCGGGGAAGCCGTATTGCCTATTTATATTCCGATATTGTAATGAGTTAAAAAGATATTAATTAAAAACCTTAAAACGCCGAATTGTTTTACTCCTGCCGGTTGCTTACTTGGCGGAACTTCCCTTCCGTTTCGGCCGAGCGGTAATCTTACGTTTTCCACCATATTAAAATTGTCATCCGATTTTCGGTGTCGAAATTAGACAAAAAATAATTACAGAATCGGAAAGATCATTTATTTCGCCACAACACGGTGTAATTTTTTTTGTAAAATAACGATATTTTCTATTTTTTTCGAATTTTTTAAAATAGTGTTAAAACTGATGCGTTTTTATGAAAATTATTTCTAAATCGTTGGGTATGAATTACTTTTCGTGTTATTAAATCGATATTCTACACTAATTAATTTCAAGCCTTTCTCTTTTAGATCCATTCATTTAAAAAATAAAATTCCCAAAACTTTTTTTTAAAGAATTTTTAAAAAGTAGTCTTAATTTTTACTTAACATTGAATAACTTCGTCATTTATGAAGATAATCTCACAAAATCTTTTTTCCGTGTGTACAGTAATATTATTCGTAACATATACGAAGATTGAAAAAATTGCTTCAAAATTACGGATTTAAAAAAAAAAATTGTGATTTTCGTAAACTTATGTTTTTCTGAGAAATAAATTAAAAAGTAGTAATTTGTACATTTTTTATTTCAAAGTACGTAATTTTTGCAAATAGTTGGTGATGTTTGAGAGCATTAACGTAAAAATTATGCCCTTAAAATGAAGGTAATGATTTTTAAAATAATTCAAAATATGTGATTTTACATTTAGCCAAACATTGGCGTCGAAAATTAGCTTTGCGCCAAAGACTTCAGACCTGTTTCGCCTTCGACCGCTCTAACTCAAGGGTTACACTAAAAAAATTCTGCCTTAAACAGGGGGAAATCAGTAACTTTGGCGAGTAAAAAAAAATGCGAGTGAAAGATGTATTTTATCAACTATATATGTCAGATTGATGATGATAAGCATTCAATGCATTTCTGAGATTCATTTAAAATATTTATCAGTATCGAAATTTTTGTTCTCTTTCATAAAACTTATAGTTTACTTTAAAATAATGCCTAATGCATATTTCTTTTTTTGACATATAATTTCATAATAAAATCGAAGAATTTGCCCATTTCGAAATTTTTTTTTTGGAAATTGTCAGTTAAATAACTATAAATTCCTTAGGAAAAAAAGCTATGTTTGTATATATTATATATTCTTTATTATTAATTGCTTTTTTTTAAAATATCAAAAATCAATAAATTTTTTGCAATACATTTAAATGTAATCTTCAATCGAAATCTTTCAATCGTTATGTGAATATATTATGGATCCCCTCAATTAAAAATTAAATTCAATTTGAACCGACCATTCATTATTATTGCCTATTTTCTGTTCTGTTATTAATCTGCATGGCGTGGTTGGCTAACGCGCCGCTTTCGCAAAGTATCTTAATTCTTTCTTATGTCTGGGTTCAAATCTAGCGAATTTCATTTTGTTCGTTTCTGCTTATTTTTCCCACGTAAATTAATTTTACTGATAAATACTTATTTTAACATGATTCTCTGTTATTTTAATGTACTTTTCATTTTTTTTTTTTTTTTTTGCCTTAAAAAAAGTTTTTTTCTGATTTTTAATCATTCAAAGTAATTTCTATCTTTTTCAACAATTCCTAACAAGAAGCTTTCATTTCTGTTTATTTTTCCCACGTAAATTATCAGTGCTGCCATTATTTAAGCAAACGGAATGTCATAATTAATTGCTAAATGAATATTTTTAATCAATTTTAATGTAAAAATATTAATAAGTTATAGTTTTGTATTTTATAAATATCGATGAATTTAAAAGAAAATGATTTTTAAAAAGTTCATTGATATTTAGAAACAGTGATTAAAAAAGTAAAATGCCGAAAACTATATGTTACAATTAATTGCTAAATGAGCATTTTTAATCAATTTTATTAAAAATAATTAATAAGTTAGTTTTGTATAATATAATTTTTTCCGCAGATACGTGTTTAAATAATTTTAACACAGAGTGGAATGAAAAACTATAAAATTAAAATTAAAAAAATTAAATGTTTTTATCAAATAGTATTCTTTTTTTTTTAATGTTTTTTTCAGTGAATGTTAGCATATAACTAGGTTTTCCCCCCAAAGTGGATTTTTAACACTTATATATGTTTAATTAAACATCCAAATGTTTCAAGAGCTATCTGTAGAATTTTTTTTATTAGTATTTATTGATAATGGATTTAAATTAATATATTTTTTTAAAATTAAAATGCATTCAATGCATTTCTGAGATTCATTTAAAATATTTATCAGTATCGAAATTTTTGTTCTCTTTCATAAAACTTATAGTTTACTTTAAAATAATGCGTAATTGCATGAAACTTTTTTCCCCCGTGTCAAATATTTCATAAAATTCTCACAATTTTACTTCAAGAATTAAAATAGTAGTGAAATTTTGTAATTTGAAAAATTTATACTTTCTGTTCTTTTTTCAGCATACAACTATTTTTAAAAATGCTACAGTTTCGTTTCCGGGAAAAAACTAAAAAAATTAAATGTTTTTATCAGATAGTATTATTTTCTTTTTGAATGATTTTTTTCAGTGAATGTGTACTTATAACTAGGTTTTTTACATAGTGTTTTTCTTAGCAGTTACAAATGTTTAATCAAACATCCAAACGTTTCAAGAGCTATCTGTAGAATTTTTTTATTATTATTTACAGATAATGTGGATTTAAATTAATATATTTTTTAAAATCAAATGAATATTTCTATTATTTCCTTATTAAATTAATTATTTGTTAATAAAAGGTATAACGCCTATTATTTTGGATAAAAATACGTTCTAGAGCCTGGAATAAATATTTGTCCTCAGTGCCAGCCTAGCGGTAGCTAGGCTTCTACTTCAGTTACACAGTATACCTAAGAAAGGGAGTAAATAAAGTGAGAATGATAGGTTCGCCTAAGCTAAAACTAGCTTCGGCGGTCAGGAGGTGGTGGGGGGAGGTGGAACATAGTTTCCGTAAACGGAAAACAGCTTTTGCGTTTCGTTCTTCAATCCGAAAAGGGGGTTTTCGTTACGTTTAACAGCATGGGGGGGGGGGTGGAATTCTTAGAAATCAGGTAGTATCTTCGTTGCGCTATGAGGCAAACGGTACATGAGGTGAGGCTGGTTCATGAAGTTAGATTGAGAGCTAATCGTTGGGTTGTCATGATTGCAGAATGGAAAGTTGCAGAATGGATTGCAGAATGGAAAGTCGAGGAAAGATTCGCTATTAGGGTGTGGATGGGTTCAACACAAAGTTCTTCGTGGAGAACAGATCTTGGGATGTACCTGTTTATTATGAAGTCTTTGAATATCATTTAATTGTGTGTTACTGGCAGATCCCCAAATGGGGCATGTATACGTTAAGATGGGGCGAAGATAGGTTTTGTAAATAAATATCCGGTTATTTAAAGAGAGTTTGGATTTCCTTCCAATCAGTACGTTCTAGAGAGAGAGACATTTTTAAGCTAACTGTAAGTAGCGATTGATTGATTAATGAAAACCTGAAAATTATTTTATTATTTTAGATTCCTAAAAATTATCTATTATTAAAAAATGATGACTTTTTTTTTACTCAAGCATCAAAATAGTTTTCTTTTATTGTTTAAATTTATTATTTTTTTACTAAAGCAATATTGTTTTCGACATGTCATGAATAGAAACTTGAAGATAAATCTTATATCTGAGGGGAGAGTCAGGGGGAAAATAGTTCTACACTCAAATAAGCCACTGTAACACAATGCAGTAGAAAGAGAATTGAAACATGTTTGACATTAGTAAGATCTGGAAGATATTTTTTTTTTCGAAAAAGGGAATTGTAGTGACGTTTATATAAAGGAATCACACACATACCAGGAACTTTGATAAAGGAAGGTGAATTTCCATGGCAGTATGTTATGCATTCGAAGCAAATTTTAATAAAACACTCAAAATACTTAAAACAATCATTTAATAATTTCTTCTTTTATAAAGATAATTGCATGAAACATTTTTCCCGTGTGTCGAATATTTCAAAAAATCCTCACAATTTTACTTCAATATTTAAAATAGTAGTGAAATTTGAAAAATTTCTACTTTTCTGTCTTTTTTCAACATACAACTATCTTTAAAAAGGCTACATTTTCGTTTCCGGGGACTAAAAAATTGCAACGAAAGAACTGAAAACTGAGTGAGTGATTTTTTAATTCGCACTGTTCGCGGGTTATTGGCGATGGACCTCGAAATTTTCAACCATGGTCAAGTGACGAGGACGACACCTGCGCTTTCACCCATCTCTAATAATTAGAACACCACACCAACGCAAGAACAAATTTCGAAAAAGGGAGTTTTAATGACATAGTTAAAGAAATCACTCACATCGCGCACATAAGAGCTATCGGCCTGAGGGAAACACGAAATTTCCATGGGAATTCAGTCGGTAAAAGCCCGTGCAACGCAGGGCTAAGCGGAGAGGAAAGATTTCATCTACATTTTTGTTGTAAACTTAACAAATGTCTTGTAACTTTTTTCTAATTCATGTTTTTCGCAGGTTTTTAAATCAGAATTAATATTTGGTATATTTATATAAATCTATTCACGTAAAACTGTATCAATATTGCAGTGTTATAGAAGTAACATGTAAATTTCTCTACTGGGTTTTTTTATAATTTGCTAAGTTATGCACAATTCTATTTTTAGGGGTTTTTTAAAATTTTGTTTACAATTGATAAATTAACACAGGGTCATATTTACTTATTCTATTGAACTAAAAAAATTTCCATTTATAGCTGTTCATATTATTTCATAGTTTCCACAAAGTGGGAGATTATTAAATGCTAAGAATTGAATTACAAGTCTTTAAAATATCAATTTGAGTCCTTACATTTACTTATTTATAAAAACTTTGCCATGTCCAATTTTTATTTTATTAGAATCATTTTAGATATCTTTATATGTATAAAGTATTTACATGTAATACATTGTAAAAATAAAATTCATTTTCATCAAACTGATCACCAATGAAATAAAATATTAATTTGAATTTTAAGTGTATGTAGGCAAACTTGACGTAAATGTAATATATTTTATAGACAATTGTTATTTTTCATCTCTAAATGCTGAAAAAAAATGAGAAAATTCATGCATAACATTTTTGATATATATAAATTCCCACCCGTGTGAAGAACGAGTATACCAGTTAATAGCATACTAGTACAAAGGGAAAAAAAATTAAGAACTTTCTATAGTATTGATAAAGCACACCACAAAATTACAGCATCATTTCAAATATCTTATACTGGTATAAGCCACACTAATATAAAATATGCAATTCATGAAGTTGTAAAAAAAGTTTCATCAGAGGATTAAATATATATGAAATACTTCCCTATCAACTCTTAATATTTTATGTACAAAATTATTTTAAAAAGCTTAACACTGTAAAACAGATACATCTATAAAATCCACAAATCATTAAGAAATATGCATAACTACGTGGGGCGAGCAGAAAAAAAGGTTACAAGTCGAATAAAAAATATTTATTTACAATAGACAGAAAATACAAAAAGGGAATTAAGAGGCATATTCACCTATCACATTTCATCATAATCACCAAGTCTATTTAGGCATTTATCATAGAGAATGCAGAACCTACTTGTTTAATCTGTCTAGGTAGAAATCAGGTCCTTGTCCATTGAGCCAGTCTCAGTACAATATCGCAGCACATCAGAAAATGATATACTGCGTGCTACCATATCTCAATCCCAGCTCTGACGAGATTTAAAGCTGAGTTACCCGTTGATCAATCTAAGTAGTTTCTTCAATTCGTGCCGTGGTGATTTCTGTCCTTGCAGCATGTTGTCTGCTCATTGCAGATGCGGACACATTTCATTCATATCATGACTCGCACTTCCAAACAATAACAATTTCCAAAGAATCTTGCCATTTCAATCTGCATCGTCCTGCACCATCTGGGTACTTTCACTATCTACCCGCAAACCAGGTAAACAATGCAATATACCAAGTAGCACGATCTGTCTCCACTTTTGCAGAAACCATCTTTGTTTTCTGTTGAACATAAACCGTTGCAAATACCTGCTTACAAAATGTTGGAGTGCCTCCAGCAGGACAAGTGCATGTTGCACTTATAACCTTAAGTTTAAAAAAAAGTATTAAATATTAAAAAGAAATAAATTCTAAAATTAGATTGTAAATTTCTATGAGTTTTCGGTATTTACATATTAGTCTACTGGTTAATAAATGTTGAAAGATTTGTGCCAAAGTTAATTTTCAGCTTAATTTATGTTCAATTATTTTATCTAAAGACCATAATTTAAATAAATAAATTATATGAATAAAAATTTTAAATAAGTGAAAATTAACAGTTTTTTTTATATAAAAACACATCATAAAGTGCTTGATTTAAAAATACTATGCCTTATAAGAAAAATTAGTAACAATTTGGGAGAATCTTAAATGTAAACACAACATTTCTCCATATTGAATTTAAGTTTTAAATGAAAAAATTTACATTTCTTTATCAAAATGGTTTGGCATTTCTTGTCTTTACTTTTAATGTGTTGGAATCAAATTAGGATTTACTCATAAATAGCAATAACTATGTAATGACTAAAGCATAATAATGAATATTCATTAAAATAGAAAACAATGCAATTGATATTCAATGCTACTCTAAAATATAAGAATCAAATTATAAACTTATCATTGATAATATAGCTATTCAAAAAATTTAAATTTGTCCATTCACATTTCTTTTACAGATGTTTAAAAAGCTGCTAAATTTGAATAGTTGCCATTACCTTTAATCTTTTAGAATCAACTTATAATTCAATGATAAATAACAATATTAATGTTATTAAAACCTATTTTGTTTTTTATAACAATGAGTTAAACTAAAGCATAAATGAGTAAATAGCAATGCATTCATAATAGTTTCAGAAAGTATCTAAATTAGAACACAAAATAATTTATAACTTACCTCAGAAGTTGTTCTGATCTGAACAAATGACTTGTACTTTACTCTCTTCATTTATGCTTTTACAACGCTTTTGATAAAAAAAAAATTAATACCTAACTGAGCAATCAGGCTCGGTAAGCGACATGTTACTCACAAATTTGTCATCGAATATACAAAAAAGAACTACAAAATTAATTGAGAACTAAAATAACTGAGAGCTATATCTAAGTGAATCAAGAACTATAAACAAATACACCAGCTAACACTAGTCGAAGCAGAGGAATACCTAATTAGATAAATAAATTACAAAAAAACAAAAATTATGTAAAAAAGTTGTTAAGATTATTTCCTAACAAATATATACACTAGAATAATGCAAGAAATACAATGATATCACATATTTTAATTAGATAAAATTAAAGCTAAAGAATGTCAACAATTTGCTTATACGGTTCTACCACGGTAATGGAAAACACGTGCAATTGTTGCCCAATTTGTCACGTGATTCCCCGCTTGGCGTCTGCCTGGTGTGAATTTCGTCCATTAAAGAAATGTACTGCGCATGCGCGAAATTCTGTTGATCCGACTTCTCCCTCAAAAGATAGCAAAATCAGGAGGGTTACCACATTTGGCGCAGTTATCGATTTGGCGAGAAAACCCTTGGCGGGATAAGTGGCCGATTCGACAATCCAACCAAATAGGACAATCCAAAATTAACCACTTTGTTCAAAAGAAAAATTTCCTCGAAAAAACATTTAAAAATATTTTTAAACTGTTTGAATATACTTTTAGGATGTTTTCGATTAGTCAAGAGAATACTTTTGACAATGATATTCAACACATCCATTAATGAAGAATACTTACCACAGTTCCCACAAAGTTTTTTAGACACTTTCAACATCCAAATACACGCGGAGCAGTGTTGCCAGAAACTTTTGGACAAGTTCTACTTTGTAAACAACAACATTGAGAGATAGTGACAGATAAAAGGAACAAACAAGACCAGACGTGTAATGCGCAATTTCGTTGGCAGCACCTATTCCTATAATCTACAAACAAGGATGGGTTACTTTGATATTTTTGGCCTCTTTTTGAAAATCGCCAAGTTCATCGTTGGCTTAATTGAACCTACTAAAATCATTCTTGCTATAGCGCTCGTGCTGAAAGGTTCGTATATAAAATTCTAGCGGGGAGATTTATTGATTAGCTATTTTATAACTTTGAATTATAATGTTTGATTGTTAAATTTTTTTGCAGTTTTTATATTGTATCAATTTCCTGTTAAGTTTTCCATCATTTTAACATATTTGCTGATTTATGGAATTTCTAACTTATGTGAACAACTAAAAACTTTGATTCATAATTTCGAATTATTATTATTTTACTCATTTTATATTGTATTTTTATTTTATTTTGTACTTTGATTTGATGTAATTAACATTTTCCTTTCATCGACTTTCTAGCTTCTGCCGTGTAAAAGCTCGATTCTCCGATCACGTGAATGTAAAAATTTTATGCTTTGATTATTTATAATGTTTTAATAATACGTTTTAAAATTTCCAGGTATTTACCATTGTAGTAGATTCATTATTTTTTTAGTTCCTGCTGTGTGATTGCCCCCTTGGCGGATCTCGTGAGTGTAAAACTTTTTCTTGTCGTTAAATCGAAAGTTCTATTGATTGTTATGAAAAATTAGCGTAAATATATGAGGTAAATTGTTTGGCTAAATTTTTAAATGATTGTGAGAATAATAATAGAAAATACAAATTTTCTGGAGGTGTTCTTGTAAAAGAAGGGTGCCCTGCTAGGATCCAACCAAAGGTAATAACACTATTCTTAATAAGAAAATACATTTATTTAATTAAAGTAAGAAAAAAATCTTTATTGGAATGTATTATCTATTGCAAAAAATTTTATACGAATCACATGTAAAGATCTACACAATATGTTGAGATTTTGAGTGAAATTGTAGATTTAGATATTTAACACATTTGCTAACATGTGAAGCTTCCTAGACATATAAAAGAAAAACTAGTTGTATAGAAATATCAAAGATTCTATATTCTAATTATTAATGGAATATCTCTCTCTCTCTTGGTAGAATCACTCTTTATAAAGACTATTAAGGGATCAGTATAATTTATTTTTCAAAGCATAATCAAGCATTTCAACTGGTTTATAAAACTTGTATAGAGTTCATAAAGCTAATCTTGAAGTGGGTATTGAAAAATCTTCAGTATTAGAATATGTATTCGGTTAATAGAAGTTTAATTGTACTTGACTAATAAGGAATGCTTTACTCTGTTGCTCATGTTATTACTAATAAATTAAATACAGGAAATATGTATTGTGTTTCAACATTCTGAGAGAAAGGGTGCCCAGTTAAAAATTAATTGCATTACGCCTTCAATGCACTTGGAAGAAATGATTAAATGATCTTGTTTTCCAATTTTGAAATGTGAAGGGAAATTTCTCTAGTAGCTCATTTGGAAGGAATAAGTTCAATCAGATGTAAACAAATAATGGAAAATTTTAAAATTGCATCGACTGATAAAAAGCCTGCTTTTAATAAATATTTTGATGATAATTATTGTAATTCAGCCTACTAATAGTATAAGTCACATCTTCTACTTCTGCATGCCAATACTGATAAAAATATATATTGTTAATCTATTCACAATACATGAATGTCCAATTATTTTAAAATGAAAATTTAACTGTCAAGCAGATAGTTTGTTGAAAATACAGCATGACACATATTTAGCACATTATAGAATTTTAAATGGTACTCTCCCCAGTTTATATCCTCACAACCTATTTCCATTTCAAAATGAATTGAAGATTCCTGACAGATATTTATGACCAGGCAACAAATTCTTGGTTTGTAAAATCGCAGACTAATGGAGATGTATTTTATGTTGTTAAAAAGATTATGGTAGCATTTCAGAAAGAGGTTATGTGTGTGTGATCAATGCCATTACAGGTGTGTAAAATTATCATGTTCGGCTTGGTATACATGTGAATGCTCAGATAATCATGCACCATGTAAACATATTAAGTTCATTCTTAAATTGTTTGAGAGATTCCATGTTGTTGAAAAAGTTGAATATACTTCTTTCCATATCTCAGATAGAAAGTGTGGTGTGGGGTCTTCCCCCAAAGAAATATGTAATGACATAAGAAAAACCAGGAGACTGAACTTCTACTTGTAGTATTAAATTGTTTATTGCAAGGTAAAATAGTTCAGGAACAATTGTCTCAACATGCAATTCAGTAAAAGAAAGGTAAAAAGTAATTACTAAAGAATTATTTACCTGATCCTCTTGTACCTACCTCCCAATCAGCATTTAAACTAGCAGTAAATATTTAAGCCAACTATTGGGGATATAAAAAGGAAAGCTCTGGAATGTTCTTTTTTTAGTTGTCAAGAAAGAAAACATTCAAGCTCAGGCAAGTCAGCATTACTCAATTCAAAAGCTATTTGCAAAAAAAACTTAACTGTATCTTTAACACCTGATATATGCTTGTAGTGGAGTTGTTTTATGTTTTCCAAGACATTTAGCTATGTTTTTATGGAGTAAAGTTGTTGTATATTTTTATATCAGATGAGGAGGTAAGTAATTATCAAAAATGACCAAATTTTTGTCACAAATGGCTTTATGAAAGTATATTAGAGGTATATAATTTAAAAATCATGCAGGATAGAGATTCCATTGCAGTTGAATGTTACCACACAAATTTTGGAAAGTGATGGGAATATGGTAATTTTTTATATCATTCATTCTTAATAAAATTTTAGGCAAAAAAATTGATTTATACTTTTGGAACATACGAAGTTAGAAATTACATGTATACTTTTTGCAGGTAAGTGTTTAATATAAAATATATAGAATCAGGTGATGTTAATGCTTGCTATCAATACAAGCAAAACTATATACTAAAGTAATATGTTTTAATTTATGTGTAAATAATTCTTAATAATAAATTATTCATCATTTTGATAATATTTGTGCTGATTGTTATACAGGAATAGACCTTGAAAATCTGCCTTGCCTATACAGGTATTTCATCCATATGTTACATTTCATGGGTGATGAGGAAAGTGGTAGTGAAAGTAATGATATAATGTGATTGTCTTTTTTATGGTATAGATGTACTAATAAGGATTTATTTATTTTTTTGTCCAGTAATGGACCAGTTTTTGATATACTATTTGTTTTATAAATACTTTAAATAGTTTTAGTTTTTCAGGTTGCTTTATATGTGTTCTGTGTATCAACCAGATGAATGAAGTAAATATTCTTACATCTCTGAAAGTCTTGAATGACTTTTTGATCTTAAAAAGTGCTAGATGGAATTTTCAGCTGTGGTGACATATACATTATAATTGCATCACAGTTGTGAAAGACTTTCTAAAGCATTAAAGATTGTGTAATGTAATTAATTATATATATATATATAGTAAGTAATATTTATATGATGGGAAATGCAATACAAGTTAATATTTTATTTAGTTTTAAAAGCAATCAATTGTCTACTTTTTTTAAGACTGTCAACAATATTAGTTACACAACACTTTTAAGACAGTAGGTATAATCCAAAACCAATTGAAAAATACAATGGTTTGTGCAGTAAAGTAGCTTAAAGAGTGGTGCATTCCATCTTATGTCAAAGCGGTACAAGTAATAAATTTTTCTTAAATCGAAAAACCTTGTATAGTTGATTTTTCATAATTTTTACAAGTTCCATAAGTAAACAATCATTAGCTGCATAGTTATTTATATTAAAATTGTAACATTTACATGCAACATAAATACATTTAAGAAAAAAAACGTTTAACAGTACATGTTTTGTAAACAAAATTAGGAAACTGTATTTCTTTTTTTTAAAAAAAGGTATAAAATATTCATTCAGTTTTGAAATCCTAGAAATATTATGTAAGTCAATTATTTCTTTGCTACTTTCCATAATAAATGATTCTGTTGTAGCTAAGTTCATCAAAATCGTTTCCTTCAACCACATAAGTTATACTAGAATCCTAAGAGGGTTTTCAGATAAAAATATAACTTAGTTCTTCGTTTTGCTAGTTATTTTTATAATGCTTGATACTCAGCTTAACAAATATTAATTTTTTAAAATACTATTAAAACTTCAATATTTTCGCGATTTATACTTTTGTATTACTATTTAAAAATTTTTCCAGATGTGCTAACTTTTGAAGACTTTCAGAAATATATAAAACTTTCAGCTAATTGATGAATTGAGCCTTCACATAACAAATAGCGATCTTACATCGATAGATTAAATCAGTCGCATTAAAATAGAAAGATGGCTTTTTATTGAACCTCGTAAAAAAGTTTGTTAATGTCTGTCTCAATTGCTACTATTACTTATTCAAAACTTGCATAAAGACTTATATTATTATACTAATATTTTATTTTAGTAAAATGGGGAAATTCCGTAGAACTATTAATCTTGGAAGGGTTTTATTTGAAATGTAAGAAGATATTGCTGCAAAATAAAAGATTCGCAATAATATACTTTAGTATTCTAATGATATATTTCAATTATTGTGAGATGAATGAAAGAAATGCATTTATTAATTTCAGTAATGAAACATGTAAAACGAAATACAAAACAGGGTCGGATGTGTGTAACAAGACAAAATTTGCTTGATAGTAAATTGAGAGAAACTCAGGAACGATCACAACAATCTCATATTAGAAAGATTTGTCTGATGATTATAAAAAAGAATTCAAACAACACCTTATTTATTATAAATTTTCCGATAAATATCTCCGAAGTTTCGGGTTTTTTTTTAATATCTAACTATTGGATTCAGTTTATTGATCAGCAATAAAATAAAGAAATGTTTAAAAAATTTGCTTAGTATAAAAAATGCATAAAATAACAATTGAATACTATGAAATTAGAAACCTGTGTTGCTCCATGACCCAATCGATCAATTTAAAACATTGTCAGCATATATATATATACCTGATATGATTTGGGCTAAAAAAACAAATTAAAAACTTCCTTACTGAGATCAATCACTATGTACCCTAAGCTTAACATTTATAAAAACAAAATATAGACCTTTATAAATCGTTTCTAGGTTTAAAAAGAAAGAAGGGGAGAAAAAACATTGTTTTAGCGAAATGATTTTATGTTCATTGCAACAATAAAATTAATTATTTGTTAGAATTTTTTCGATAAATATCCGAAGTTTCTCGGTACTTTTGGCTTCCTAATCATTAAATTAAATTCTTCAATTAACAATAAAATAAAAAGATATTTATTAAATATGCTCAATTATATAAAAAACAACGCATAAAATAACCATTGAATACCATGAAATTAGGAACCTGTGTTGCTTCAAGATCTAATCATTCAATTTTAAATACTGTTAACTATACGCTCTTAAGGCGATATGGTACCATCTTCACAATTTTTTTTACTTTTAATATTTGGTTTTAATTGCATTTTATAAAGGTTACTATTTAATAATAATTCCATTGCAAAATGTTTGTAAAATTTAAATTTTTTTACCTTTTTTAAGCATTTTTTAAATCCCTAAGGCTTTTTAAATATTTTCAAAAATTTTTTTCCAAGTGTCTTATAATATACTACATAAAACTGTGCATGGGTTTTTTTTTCTGCTGCTGCTCTTTAATTTTTTATTAATTTTTTTATAGTTAAACTTCCAAAAATTCCCAAAAAAACATTAATTTTGATTTTGAAATTTTTTAGAAAAAGTACTAAACACACACATGTTAGAGCTAATCCTATGCACAGTTTTACAAAACATACATTTCAGAACATGTATAAAAAATTTCAAACCCATACTTCAATTACCAAAAAGGCCTTAGGGTTTTGAATAACAGTATATGTACAAAAATTCAACATGGAGAAATATGAGTTTGAAGTTTTCATTCCATGAATAGCATGATATAATATTCATCGAATAGTCTGAAACTTTTATGAAATGTTAATTAGCTTATTTAAAACTACTTGCCATAAAAAAATTGTACAAATGTAGAACAATTAAACAGTATACTGCCGTAATAAATATATAGAAAAAAACGAATGAAAGATCAATATTTCATAAAACTTTATCTTAATAATTATAAAAAAAAAAATACACACACTTCAGAGCTAATTCCAAGCTCAGAGCTAATGCACAACATGTACAAAAGATGTTTATGCCTTTATTTTTTATTTCCATGATTTTAAAAGCCTTCGCATGTTAAATATTGTACACGAATAAAAGCAAAATCAAATAATTTATAGATAAAATACATCAAAATCTAAGAACTGTATATGTGCATTTGTTTAAATAAATATCTTAAAATATTTTAATAATAAAAGTGTTGAATCTCGCACACATGGGATATATATATATATATATCACCAAAAAACAAATATATAAAAATGGGGAGTTTTTCTATTCTTGCGAATTAGATTTTTAATTACCCGAGTTATCAAAATGAGATTTAGTATTTGTGCTTTGGGAGTATCCGTTTTGAAGTTTTAATTTCATTCATAATAATATCATAAAAAGCACGCACACCTTTTAAATCTTGACCAAATCCATTTGATCTTCCCAGTAAATAATTCACAAACTAGAATTTTTGCATGAATTGCACAATTCTTTCTTAAAATGATTTATTACTGCTTGTATAATGTCAATCTCATTGAAGCGTATAGAAAAATAATTAATTCATTTTTTATCAGGCTCTTTTCTAGCAGATAATCTGAAATGTAGGCGGGGTAGTTGCTGTTTAGCGTCAAACATTGCTCCATTACTTTATGAAAAATGCAGGTAAAGCTTTGAAATTTTGCAGGCATATTTATAAAGATTCGGGGTATCAAATAAGCCAATAAAAAATTTCGACAGTTTAATGATTTTTAGTGTACCATATCACCTTAATAAATTTCGGGAAGAAAAGAAAAATGCTTGAGGCAATTATAAGCGCAAAATACAAACATTAACAAATCGTTTCGAGGATTAAAATATATTTATTTTTACGTATATATGTTTAGTTAATTGATGTTATTTTCATTGCAGCAATGTACGATTAATAATAATTGGATTATTCCAAATGAGATATAATGGATAAATATTTTTACTCGTCAAACTCAAAACTAAATCGCCAAAATCATAAAAGTACGTTGAACTTTCAAGATACAGCTGTGGAAGCAGTTCAGTTATTTGGTTATCTTTCAGCAATGAATTATTTGCTGACAATCCCTGATTTTGGGATACGTACGGTTCCAGATGTTTCGAGGGAGTGGTCTTCATGTAAAGGTTTTAGAAAAAGCAGTTTTGTAAGTTTGACACAATGAGAAGAATGTTGTGTAAAAGCTTGAGCGTAGAATCAAGGCGATCTTGAATGACTGTGCCGCGAAACCTTCCATAAACACTTCTGTCATTCTATATGTGTTAGTTGTTAAACACAGATTTATATTTGTACTGAAGACATCAGTATTTGCTTCGTCATTTAATTATTCACCAAAATGATTGAAGATAAAAAAATTTCTTACACATTATAAATATTTTAAATATAGTGATATCACATTTAAAATCAGATCCATCATAAAATAATTTGAATCAAATATTATTCGAAATAAGCTTGCAATTACAAAGAAATGCAAAGGAATTCAATCAAAAAAGTTCTGTATAAAATCTACATAGTATAATTTGAAAAGTATTTCTTCATATTTTCCTCGCGTTCGCATAAAATTGAATAACGAAGGAAAAAAATGTGCTTGAATCTTTGCTATAAAATTAATGTGTAACATTATTGCAATGAAAACATTTTTACTTGTGATAAATGTTGAGTAAATTTATTTGAAAATATATCACTATATTTTTTTACTTATAATTGCACGGAAAACTTTTTTAATAAAATGCAATTAGTTATTTAACGTATTGTTAATGTTCGAGATTTGAAACACTAGCAAGTATTAAATTATTCGAAAAATGGAACTACTAAATAATTCAAATGGTACCTAGTAATGAGATATGCACAATACTATTTCGAAGTTCTGAAAGACATAACTAT
>BMAO01035838.1:0-21351 GCA_019973975.1 Trichonephila clavata | reverse complement strand
GCGTTGGTGTGGTGTGGTAATTATTAAAGACGGGTGAAAGCTCATGTGTCGTCCTCGTCACTTGAGCATGGTTGAAAAATTTCAAGGTCTGTCACCCAATACCCTCGAATAGGCAAACAGTGCGAATTTAAAAAATCACCCACTCACTTTCCAATCTTTCGTTTTACCGAGTGAATAACTTCATCCCCATGGAATTTCGTGTTTCCGTCAGGCGATAGCACTTGTGTGTGTGTATGTGTGTGTTGTGCGCGCGCGCGCGATCTGAGTGATTTCTTTAACTATGTCATAAAAACTCCCTTTTTCGAAATTTGTTCTTGCGTTGGTGTGGTGTGGTAATTATTAAAGATGGGTGAAAGCTCAGGTGTCGTCCTCGTCACTTGAGAATAGTTGAAAATTTCGAGGTCCGTCACCAAAATTCTCGAATAGGCAAACAGGTGAAATGTAGCATTTTTATAATAGTTTGTATGTTGAAAAAAAGACAAAAAAGTAGAAATTTTTCAAATTTCAAAATTTCACTACTATTTTTAAATATTGAAGTAAAATTGTGAGGATTTTTTGAAATATTCGACACACGGGAAAAATGTGTCATGCAATTATCTTTATAAAAGAAGAAATTATTAAATGATTGTTTTAAGTATTTTGAGCGTTTTATTAAAATTTGTTTCGAATGCATAACATACTGCCATGGAAATTCACCTTCCTTTATCAAAGTTCCTGGTATATGTGTGATTCCTTTATATTAACGTCACTACAATTCCCTTTTTTTTAAAAAAAAATATATCTTCCAGATCTTATTAATGTCAGACAGGTTTCAGTTCTCTTTCTACAGCACGGTGTTACAGTGGCTTTTTTGAGTGTAGAACTATTTTCCCCCTGACTCTCCCCTCAGATATAAGATTTATCTTCAAGTTTCTATTCATGACATATCAAAAACAATATTGCTTTAGTAAAAAAATAATAAATTTAAACAATAAAAAGAAAACTATTTTGATGCTTGAGTAAAAAAAAGTCATCATTTTTTAATAATAGATAATTTCTAGGAATCTAAAATAATTAAATAATTTTCAGGTTTTCATTAATCAATCAATCGCTACTTACAGTTAGCTTAAAAAGGTCTCTCTCTAGAACGTATTTTTATCCAAAATAATAGGCGATATACTTTTTATTAACAAATAATTAATTTAATAAGGAAATAATAGAAACATTCCTTTTATTTTAAAAAAATATATTAATTTAATTCCATTATCTATAAATAATAATAAAAAAAATTAAATATTGCTTTAGTTTCGTAAAATATCTATTATTTTAAATCCATTTTCTAAAAAAATAAATACAAAAATTCTCACCGTTAATTATCGAAAGGACTATTCATTTTTTCATTTCGTTGTTTTTGAATGTTAGATTAAAAATATATAAGAATGAAAAAGCCTGGAAATTTATTTACATTCACTGCACAAAATCATTCAAAAAGAAAATAATACTGTGTGTCAGACTAATATATGTTTCAGAATTATATTTTTTTTACATTATTTTTTATTCCACTCATTCACTTTTGCCAAGAACAGCAAGTTTGACCTTGGCCACTGAGCGTTAAACAGAGGGAGAAAAAAAATAATAATGATTCTAGCGCATGCGCAAAGCCTTTAGAATGTCTTTAAAGCTTTCATTATTTTTGAGGGCTCAATTTTTAATTGAAAATTCCAAGTTTTCACAATTGATTGGAAACAACAATAATTTTTAAAGAAAAAAGGTTACAAAAATAATGCTTGTATTATTTCTCGCAAAAACTTTATTTTATGAAAATCACAAAAAAGAAATCTTTAAAATCCGTAATTTTTAAGCGAAATCGACACACGGGAAGAGAAAAAATCATAAAATATGCAAAACAGCATTGTTTTGTAAAAAAAAAAAAAAAAGTTTTTTTTCTATAAAATTCTTTAAAGAAAAATAGTTTTTTCCCGGAAACGAAACTGTAGCCTTTTTAAAAATAGTTGTGTGCTGAAAAAAAGACAGGAAGTAAAAATTTTTCAAATTACAAAATTTCACTACTATTTTAATTTTTGAAGTAAAATTGTGAGAACTTTTTGAAATATTCGACACGGGGGAAAAAGGTTTCATGCAATTACCTTTATAAAAGAAGAAATTACTAAATGATTGATTTAAGTATTTTGAGTGTTTTATTAAAATTTGTTCCAAAAAGTTTTTGGCTTTTTTTTTAAAATCACTGATTCTAAAAGTTTTAAATTGAAAATTTCGAAGTCCGTCGCCAAAAAACTCTGGAGTAGGTGAACAGTGCGACTTTTTAAAAATCCCTCACATTTCAATTCTTTCGTTGCAATTTTTTAGGCCCGGAAACGAAATGTAGCTTTTTTAAAAATAGTTGTATGTTGAAAAAAGACAGAGAAGTAGAAATTGTTAAAATTACAAAATTTCACTACTATTTTAAATCTTGAAGTAAAATTGTGAGGATTTTTTGAAATGTTCGTCACACGGAAAAATAGTTGCATGCAATTATCTTTACGAATGAAGAATTTATTAAATGATTGATTTAAGTATTTTGAGTGTTTTATTAAAATTCGTTCAAATTAGTTTTCGGCTTTTTATTTTTTAAATCACTGATTCTGAAAGTTTTAAAAATCATTTTTATATAAATGCAACGATATTGATTCATATGAGAAAAAATCATAAAATATGCAAAACAGCATTGTTTTGTAAAAAAAAAAAAAGTTGTTTTTTTTTTCTTTAAAATTCTTTAAAGAAAGATAGTTTATTCCCGGAAACGAAACTGTAGCATTTTTAAAAATAGTTGTATGCTGAAAAAAGAACAGAAAGTATAAATTTTTCAAATTACAAAATTTCACTACTATTTTAATTTTTGAAGTAAAATTGTGAGAATTTTTTGAAATATTCGACACGGGGAAAAAAGTTTCATGCAATTACGCATTATTTTAAAGTAAACTATAAGTTTTATGAAAGAGAACAAAAATTTCGATACTGATAAATATTTTAAATCAATCTCAGAAATGCATTGAATGCATTTTAATTTTAAAAAATATATTAATTTAAATCCATTATCAATAAATACTAATAAAAAAATCTACAGATAGCTCTTGAAACGTTTGGATGTTTGATTAAACATATATAAGTGTTAAAAATCCATTTTTGGGGGAAAACCTAGTTATATGCTAACATTCACTGAAAAAAACATTCAAAAAGAAAAAAATACTATTTGTTAAAAACATTTAATTTTTTTAATTTTAATTTTATAGTTTTTCATTCCACTCTGTGTTAAAATTATTTAAACACGTATCTGCGAAAAAAATTATATAATACAAAATAACTTATTAATTATTTTTTAATAAAATTGATTAAAAATGCTCATTTAGCAATTAATTGTGACATACCATTTGCTTACATAATGGCAGCACTGAAAATGAAGTAAATTTCAGATCAGTGGCGATGCAGCAAGTGAATTCAATCATTGAAGAAGAGAGAATTAATTTACGGGTGGGAAAAATAAGCAGAAATGAACAAAATCGAATTGTTGAAAAAGATAGAAATTACTTTGAATGATTAAAAATCAGAAAAAAAACCTTTCTGAAGGCAAAAAAAAAAAAAAAAAAAAATGAAAAGTACATTAAAATAACAGAGGATCATGTTAAAATAAGTATTTATCAGTAAAATTAATTTACGTGGGAAAAATTAGCAGAAATGAAAAAAAAAGAGATCATCCACGATTCGAACTCGCAAAGACACGATCTGTTTTACGGTGTAAATGAGAGAAGCGAAGCGCTACCGACTGTGCCACTGGGACCCGTAGCAAGAAATGAAAATAGGCAATAATAATAAATGGGAGGAAGAAAAAGTAATTTTTTCACTCGCAATTTTTTTTTTTTTTTTTACTCGCCAAAGTTACTGATTTCCCTTTAAAATCCGTAATTTTGAAGCAATTTTTTCAATCTTCGTATATGTTACGGATAATATTACTGTACACACGGAAAAAAGGTTTTGTGAGATTATCTTCATAAATGACGAAGTTATTCAATGTGAAGTAAAAATTAAGACTACCTTTTAAAAATTCTTTTAAAAAAAAGTTTGGGGAATTTTATTTTTTAAATGAATGGATCTAAAAGAAAAAGGCTTGAAGTTAATTAGTGTAGAATATCGATTTAATAACACGAAAAGTAATTCATACCCAACGATTTAGAAATAATTTTCATAAAAACGCATCAGTTTTAACACTATTTTAAAAAATTCGAAAAAAATAGAAAATATCGTTATTTTACAAAAAACATTATACCGTGTCATGGCGAAATAAATGATCTTTCCGATTCTGTAATTATTTTTTGTCTGATTTCGACACCGAAAATTAGATGACAATTTTAATATGGTGGAAAACGTAAGATTACCGCTCGGCCGAAACGGAAGGGAAGTTCCGCCAAGTAAACAACCGGCAGGAGTAAAACAATTAGGCGTTTTAAGGTTTTTAATTAATATCTTTTTAACTAATTACAATATCGGAATATAAATAGGCAATACGGCTTCCCCGGAAAATTCCCGATCTTTTGGTACCTTCTGCGACTTTCTGCGTGGTGCGGTTCGTGAGAAGATAGACGCACATACATAGATAGATAGATAGATAGATACGTTTGTTTACCTTCGAATTTTAATAGTGTAAGACTAGCTTTCATGGCCTGGCGTTGCACGGGCTTATACCGAGGGTATAACTTAATCCCCATGTTAATTTCCTCCTTTTATTCTAACGCCAACACTTTTGTGGGGTTTGACGCGTACGATGTGAGTGCATGACCCGTGAGTGCGTGTCATGGCTTTGTTGCTTAAAATTTTCCCTTCTCTTCACAAATTCTCGATCCTAGTACCACTGAAGACCCACCGTGTAGGGGTAAGATGCACTTAAAATCTGTCGAGAGCTCAAACGTCCTCCCGTTGGTGTGGTGTGGTAGTTAGGAGAGGGGGGTGCCAGCTCAAGTGTCGACCGCGTCACTTGACCATGGTTCAAAATTACGCAGACCGTCCCTAAAAGGCCTCGTGTTGCTGAACAGTGGGACGTTAATATTCACTCAACTTCACAAATTCAGCACTTCCAATATTATTTTTCAAAATTACTTTGATATCTTTATTTCTTTCCTCTCCACTTAGCCCGGCTTTGCACTGGCTTTTACCGAGTGAATAACCTCATCCCCTTGGAAATTTCGTGTTTCCCTCAGGACGATAGCACTTGTGTATGTGTGTGTATGCGCGCGATGTGAGTGATTTCTTTAACTATGTCATAAAAACTCCCTTTTTCGAAATTTGTTCTTGCGTTGGTGTGGTGTGGTAATTATTAAAGATGGGTGAAAGCTCAGGTGTCGTCCTCGTCACTTGAGAATAGTTGAAAATTTCGAGGTCCGTCACCAAAATTCTCGAATAGGCAAACAGGGTGAAATGTAGCCTTTTTAAATATAGTTGTATGTTGAAAAAAAGACAAAAAAGTAGAAATTTTTCAAATTTCAAAATTTCACTACTATTTTAAATATTGAAGTAAAATTGTGAGGATTTTTTGAAATATTCGACACACGGGAAAAATGTGTCATGCAATTATCTTTATAAAAGAAGAAATTATTAAATGATTGTTTTAAGTATTTTGAGCGTTTTATTAAAATTTGTTTCGAATGCATAACATACTGCCATGGAAATTCACCTTCCTTTATCAAAGTTCCTGGTATATGTGTGATTCCTTTATATTAACGTCACTACAATTCCCTTTTTTTTTTAAAAAAAAATATATCTTCCAGATCTTATTAATGTCAGACAGGTTTCAGTTCTCTTTCTACAGCACGGTGTTACAGTGGCTTTTTTGAGTGTAGAACTATTTTCCCCCTGACTCTCCCCTCAGATATAAGATTTATCTTCAAGTTTCTATTCATGACATATCAAAAACAATATTGCTTTAGTAAAAAAATAATAAATTTAAACAATAAAAAGAAAACTATTTTGATGCTTGAGTAAAAAAAAGTCATCATTTTTTAATAATAGATAATTTCTAGGAATCTAAAATAATTAAATAATTTTCAGGTTTTCATTAATCAATCAATCGCTACTTACAGTTAGCTTAAAAAGGTCTCTCTAGAACGTATTTTTATCCAAATTAATAGGCGATATACTTTTTATTAACAAATAATTAATTTAATAAGGAAATAATAGAAACATTCCTTTTATTTTAAAAAAATATATTAATTTTATTCCATTATCTATAAATAATAATAAAAAAAATTAAATATTGCTTTAGTTTCGTAAAATATCTATTATTTTAAATCCATTTTCTAAAAAAATAAATACAAAAATTCTCACCGTTAATTATCGAAAGGACTATTCATTTTTTCATTTCGTTGTTTTTGAATGTTAGATTAAAAATATATAAGAATGAAAAAGCCTGGAAATTTATTTACATTCACTGCACAAAATCATTCAAAAAGAAAATAATATACTGTGTGTCAGACTAATATATGTTTCAGAATTATATTTTTTTTACATTATTTTTTATTCCACTCATTCACTTTTGCCAAGAACAGCAAGTTTGACCTTGGCCACTGAGCGTTAAACAGAGGGAGAAAAAAAATAATAATGATTCTAGCGCATGCGCAAAGCCTTTAGAATGTCTTTAAAGCTTTCATTATTTTTGAGGGCTCAATTTTTAATTGAAAATTCCAAGTTTTCACAATTTGTTGGAAACAACAATAATTTTTAAAGAAAAAAGTTTACAAAAATAATGCTTGTATTATTTCTCGCAAAAACTTTATTTTATGAAAATCACAAAAAAGAAATCTTTAAAATCCGTAATTTTTAAGCGAAATCGACACACGGGAAGAGAAAAAATCATAAAATATGCAAAACAGCATTGTTTTGTAAAAAAAAAAAAAAAAGTTTTTTTTCTATAAAATTCTTTAAAGAAAAATAGTTTTTTCCCGGAAACGAAACTGTAGCCTTTTTAAAAATAGTTGTGTGCTGAAAAAAAGACAGGAAGTAAAAATTTTTCAAATTACAAAATTTCACTACTATTTTAATTTTTGAAGTAAAATTGTGAGAACTTTTTGAAATATTCGACACGGGGGAAAAAGGTTTCATGCAATTACCTTTATAAAAGAAGAAATTATTAAATGATTGATTTAAGTATTTTGAGTGTTTTATTAAAATTTGTTCCAAAAAGTTTTTGGCTTTTTTTTTAAAATCACTGATTCTAAAAGTTTTAAATTGAAAATTTCGAAGTCCGTCGCCAAAAAACTCTGGAGTAGGTGAACAGTGCGACTTTTTAAAAATCCCTCACATTTCAATTCTTTCGTTGCAATTTTTTAGGCCCCGGAAACGAAATGTAGCTTTTTTAAAAATAGTTGTATGTTGAAAAAAGACAGAGAAGTAGAAATTGTTAAAATTACAAAATTTCACTACTATTTTAAATCTTGAAGTAAAATTGTGAGGATTTTTTGAAATGTTCGTCACACGGAAAAATAGTTGCATGCAATTATCTTTACGAATGAAGAATTTATTAAATGATTGATTTAAGTATTTTGAGTGTTTTATTAAAATTCGTTCAAATTAGTTTTCGGCTTTTTATTTTTTAAATCACTGATTCTGAAAGTTTTAAAAATCATTTTTATATAAATGCAACGATATTGATTCATATGAGAAAAAATCATAAAATATGCAAAACAGCATTGTTTTGTAAAAAAAAAAAAGTTGTTTTTTTTTCTTTAAAATTCTTTAAAGAAAGATAGTTTATTCCCGGAAACGAAACTGTAGCATTTTTAAAAATAGTTGTATGCTGAAAAAAGAACAGAAAGTATAAATTTTTCAAATTACAAAATTTCACTACTATTTTAATTTTTGAAGTAAAATTGTGAGAATTTTTTGAAATATTCGACACGGGGAAAAAAGTTTCATGCAATTACGCATTATTTTAAAGTAAACTATAAGTTTTATGAAAGAGAACAAAAATTTCGATACTGATAAATATTTTAAATCAATCTCAGAAATGCATTGAATGCATTTTAATTTTAAAAAATATATTAATTTAAATCCATTATCAATAAATACTAATAAAAAAAATTCTACAGATAGCTCTTGAAACGTTTGGATGTTTGATTAAACATATATAAGTGTTAAAAATCCACTTTTGGGGGAAAACCTAGTTATATGCTAACATTCACTGAAAAAAACATTCAAAAAGAAAAAAATACTATTTGTTAAAAACATTTAATTTTTTTAATTTTAATTTTATAGTTTTTCATTCCACTCTGTGTTAAAATTATTTAAACACGTATCTGCGAAAAAAATTATATTATACAAAACTAACTTATTAATTATTTTTTAATAAAATTGATTAAAAATGCTCATTTAGCAATTAATTGTGACATACCATTTGCTTACATAATGGCAGCACTGAAAATGAAGTAAATTTCAGATCAGTGGCGATGCAGCAAGTGAATTCAATCATTGAAGAAGAGAGAATTAATTTACGGGTGGGAAAAATAAGCAGAAATGAACAAAATCGAATTGTTGAAAAAGATAGAAATTACTTTGAATGATTAAAAATCAGAAAAAAAACCTTTCTGAAGGCAAAAAAAAAAAAAAAAAAAAAATGAAAAGTACATTAAAATAACAGAGGATCATGTTAAAATAAGTATTTATCAGTAAAATTAATTTACGTGGGAAAAATTAGCAGAAATGAAAAAAAAGAGATCATCCACGATTCGAACTCGCAAAGACACGATCTGTTTTACGGTGTAAATGAGAGAAGCGAAGCGCTACCGACTGTGCCACTGGGACCCGTAGCAAGAAATGAAAATAGGCAATAATAATAAATGGGAGGAAGAAAAAGTAATTTTTTCACTCGCATTTTTTTTTTTTTTTTTACTCGCCAAAGTTACTGATTTCCCTTTAAAATCCGTAATTTTGAAGCAATTTTTTCAATCTTCGTATATGTTACGGATAATATTACTGTACACACGGAAAAAAGGTTTTGTGAGATTATCTTCATAAATGACGAAGTTATTCAATGTGAAGTAAAAATTAAGACTACCTTTTAAAAATTCTTTTAAAAAAAAGTTTGGGGAATTTTATTTTTTAAATGAATGGATCTAAAAGAAAAAGGCTTGAAGTTAATTAGTGTAGAATATCGATTTAATAACACGAAAAGTAATTCATACCCAACGATTTAGAAATAATTTTCATAAAAACGCATCAGTTTTAACACTATTTTAAAAAATTCGAAAAAAATAGAAAATATCGTTATTTTACAAAAAACATTATACCGTGTCATGGCGAAATAAATGATCTTTCCGATTCTGTAATTATTTTTTGTCTGATTTCGACACCGAAAATTAGATGACAATTTTAATATGGTGGAAAACGTAAGATTACCGCTCGGCCGAAACGGAAGGGAAGTTCCGCCAAGTAAACAACCGGCAGGAGTAAAACAATTAGGCGTTTTAAGGTTTTTAATTAATATCTTTTTAACTAATTACAATATCGGAATATAAATAGGCAATACGGCTTCCCCGGAAAATTCCCGATCTTTTGGTACCTTCTGCGACTTTCTGCGTGGTGCGGTTCGTGAGAAGATAGACGCACATACATAGATAGATAGATAGATAGATACGTTTGTTTACCTTCGAATTTTAATAGTGTAAGACTAGCTTTCATGGCCTGGCGTTGCACGGGCTTATACCGAGGGTATAACTTAATCCCCATGTTAATTTCCTCCTTTTATTCTAACGCCAACACTTTTGTGGGGTTTGACGCGTACGATGTGAGTGCATGACCCGTGAGTGCGTGTCATGGCTTTGTTGCTTAAAATTTTCCCTTCTCTTCACAAATTCTCGATCCTAGTACCACTGAAGACCCACCGTGTAGGTGAAAGATGCACTTAAAATCTGTCGAGAGCTCAAACGTCCTCCCGTTGGTGTGGTGTGGTAGTTAGGAGAGGGGGTGCCAGCTCAAGTGTCGACCGCGTCACTTGACCATGGTTCAAAATTACGCAGACCGTCCCTAAAAGACCTGGTGTTGCTGAACAGTGGGACGTTAATATTCACTCAACTTCACAAATTCCAGCACTTCCAATATTACTTTTCAAAATTACTTTGATATCTTATTTCTTTCCTCTCCACTTAGCCCGGCTTTGCACTGGCTTTTACCGAGTGAATAACCTCATCCCCTTGGAAATTTCGTGTTTCCCTCAGGACGATAGCACTTGTGTATGTGTGTGTATGCGCGCGATGTGAGTGATTTCTTTAACTATGTCATAAAAACTCCCTTTTTCGAAATTTGTTCTTGCGTTGGTGTGGTGTGGTAATTATTAAAGATGGGTGAAAGCTCAGGTGTCGTCCTCGTCACTTGAGAATAGTTGAAAATTTCGAGGTCCGTCACCAAAATTCTCGAATAGGCAAACAGGGTGAAATGTAGCCTTTTTAAATATAGTTGTATGTTGAAAAAAAGACAAAAAAGTAGAAATTTTTCAAATTTCAAAATTTCACTACTATTTTAAATATTGAAGTAAAATTGTGAGGATTTTTTGAAATATTCGACACACGGGAAAAATGTGTCATGCAATTATCTTTATAAAAGAAGAAATTATTAAATGATTGTTTTAAGTACTTTGAGCGTTTTATTAAAATTTGTTTCGAATGCATAACATACTGCCATGGAAATTCACCTTCCTTTATCAAAGTTCCTGGTATATGTGTGATTCCTTTATATTAACGTCACTACAATTCCCTTTTTTTTTAAAAAAAAAATATATCTTCCAGATCTTATTAATGTCAGACAGGTTTCAGTTCTCTTTCTACAGCACGGTGTTACAGTGGCTTTTTTGAGTGTAGAACTATTTTCCCCCTGACTCTCCCCTCAGATATAAGATTTATCTTCAAGTTTCTATTCATGACATATCAAAAACAATATTGCTTTAGTAAAAAAATAATAAATTTAAACAATAAAAAGAAAACTATTTTGATGCTTGAGTAAAAAAAAGTCATCATTTTTTAATAATAGATAATTTTAGGAATCTAAAATAATTAAATAATTTTCAGGTTTTCATTAATCAATCAATCGCTACTTACAGTTAGCTTAAAAATGTCTCTCTAGAACGTATTTTTATCCAAAATAATAGGCGATATACTTTTTATTAACAAATAATTAATTTAATAAGGAAATAATAGAAACATTCCTTTTATTTTAAAAAAATATATTAATTTAATTCCATTATCTATAAATAATAATAAAAAAAATTAAATATTGCTTTAGTTTCGTAAAATATCTATTATTTTAAATCCATTTTCTAAAAAAATAAATACAAAAATTCTCACCGTTAATTATCGAAAGGACTATTCATTTTTTCATTTCGTTGTTTTTGAATGTTAGATTAAAAATATATAAGAATGAAAAAGCCTGGAAATTTATTTACATTCACTGCACATAATCATTCAAAAAGAAAATAATACTGTGTGTGAGACTAATATATGTTTCAGAATTATATTTTTTTTACAGTATTTTTTATTCCACTCATTCACTTTTGCCAAGAACAGCAAGTTTGACCTTGGCCACTGAGCGTTAAACAGAGGGAGAAAAAAAATAATAATGATTCTAGCGCATGCGCAAAGCCTTTAGAATGTCTTTAAAGCTTTCATTATTTTTGAGGGCTCAATTTTTAATTGAAAATTCCAAGTTTTCACAATTGATTGGAAACAACAATAATTTTTAAAGCAAAAAGGTTACAAAAATAATGCTTGTATTATTTCTCGCAAAAACTTTATTTTATGAAAATCACAAAAAAGAAATCTTTAAAATCCGTAATTTTTAAGCGAAATCGACACACGGGAAGAGAAAAAATCATAAAATATGCAAAACAGCATTGTTTTGTAAAAAAAAAAAAAAAGTTTTTTTTCTATAAAATTCTTTAAAGAAAAATAGTTTTTTCCCGGAAACGAAACTGTAGCCTTTTTAAAAATAGTTGTGTGCTGAAAAAAAGACAGGAAGTATAAATTTTTCAAATTACAAAATTTCACTACTATTTTAATTTTTGAAGTAAAATTGTGAGAATTTTTTGAAATATTCGACCGGGGGAAAAAGGTTTCATGCAATTACCTTTATAAAAGAAGAAATTATTAAATGATTGATTTAAGTATTTTGAGTGTTTTATTAAAATTTGTTCCAAAAAGTTTTTGGCTTTTTTTTAAAATCACTTATTCTAAAAGTTTTAAATTGAAAATTTCGAAGTCCGTCGCCAAAAAACTCTGGAGTAGGTGAACAGTGCGACTTTTTAAAAATCCCTCACATTTCAATTCTTTCGTTGCAATTTTTTAGGCCCCGGAAACGAAATGAAGCTTTTTTAAAAATAGTTGTATGTTGAAAAAAGACAGAAAAGTAGAAATTTTTAAAATTACAAAATTTCACTACTATTTTAAATCTTGAAGTAAAATTGTGAGGATTTTTTGAAATGTTCAACACACGGAAAAATAGTTGCATGCAATTATCTTTACGAATAAGGAATTTATTAAATGATTGATTTAAGTATTTTGAGTGTTTTATTTAAATTCGTTCAAATAAGTTTTCGGCTTTTTATTTTTTAAATCACTGATTCTGAAAGTTTTAAAAATCATTTTTATATAAACGCAACGATATTGATTCATATGAGAAAAAATCATAAAATATGCAAAACAGCATTGTTTTGTAAAAAAAAAAAAAGTTGTTTTTTTTTCTATAAAATTCTTTAAAGAAAGATAGTTTTTTCCCGGAAATGAAACTGCAGCATTTTTAAAAATAGTTGTATGCTTAAAAAAAAAACAGAAAGTATAAATTTTTCAAATAACAAAATTTCACTACTATTTTAATTCTTGAAGTAAAATTGTGAGAATTTTTTGAAATATTCGACACGGGGAAAAAAGTTTCATGCAATTACGCATTATTTTAAAGTAAACCATAAGTTTTATGAAAGAGAACAAAAATTTCGATACTGATAAATATTTTAAAAAAATGAATCTCAGAAATGCATTGAATGCATTTTAATTTAAAAAAAATATATTAATTTAAATCCATTATCAATAAATACTAATAAAAAAAATTCTACAGATAGCTCTTGAAACGTTTGGATGTTTGATTAAACATATATAAGTGTTAAAAATCCACTTTTGGGGGAAAACCTAGTTATATGCTAACATTCACTGAAAAAAACATTCAAAAAGAAAAAAATACTATTTGATAAAAACTTTTAATTTTTTTAATTTTAATTTTATAGTTTTTCATTCCACTCTGTGTTAAAATTATTTAAACACGTATGTGCGAAAAAAATTATATTATACAAAACTAACTTATTAATTATTTTTAATAAAATTGATTAAAAATGCTCATTTAGCAATTAATTGTGATATACCATTTGCTTACATAATGGCAGCACTGAAAATGAAGTAAATTTCAGATCAGTGGGGATGCAGCAAGTGAATTCAATCACTGAAGAAGAGAGAATTAATTTACGGGTGGGAAAAATAAGCAGAAACGAACAAAATCGAATTGTTGAAAAAGATAGAAATTACTTTGAATGATTAAAAATCAGAAAAAAACCTTTCTGAAGGCAAAAAAAAAAAGTACATTAAAATAACAGAGGATCATGTTAAAATAAGTATTTATCAGTAAAATTAATTTACGTGGGAAAAATTAGCAGAAATGAAAAAAAAGAGATCATCCACGATTCGAACTCGCAAAGACACGGTCTGTTTTACGGTGTAAATGAGAAAAGCGAAGCGCTACCGACTGTGCTACTGGGACTCGTAGCGAGAAATGAAAATAGGCAACAATAATTAATGGGAGGACGAAAAAGTAATTTTTTCACTCGCATTTTTTTTTTTTTTTTACTCGTTAAAGTTACTGATTTTCCTTTAAAATCCGTAATTTTGAAGCAATTTTTTCAATTTTCGTATATGTTACGGATAATATTACTGTACACACGGAAAAAAGGTTTTGTGAGATTATCTTCATAAATGACGAAGTTATTCAATGTGAAGTAAAAATTAAGACTACTTTTTAAAAATTCTTTAAAAAAAATTTTGGAAATTTTATTTTTTAAATGAATGGATCTAAAAGAGAAAGGCTTGAAGTTAATTAGTGTAGAATATCGATTTAATAACACGAAAAGTAATTTATACCCAACGATTTAGAACTAATTTTCATAAAAACGCATCTGTTTTAACACTATTTTAAAAAAATCGAAAAAAATAGAAAATATCGTTATTTTACAAAAAAAATTATACCGTGTCGTGGCGAAATAAATGATCTTTCCGATTCTGTAATTATTTTTTGTCTAATTTCGACACCGAAAATTAGATGACAATTTTAATATGGTGGAAAACGTAAGATTACCGCTCGGCCGAAACGGAAGGGAAGTTCCGCCAAGTAAACAACCGGCAGGAGTAAAACAATTAGGCGTTTTAAGGTTTTTAATTAATATCTTTTTAACTAGTTACAATATCGGAATATAAATGGGCAATACGGCTTCCCCGGAAAATTCCCGATCTTTTGGTACCTTCCGCGACTTTCTGCGTGGTGCGGTTCGTGAGAAGATAGACGCACATACATAGATAGATTGATAGATACGTTTGTTTACCTTCGAATTTTAATAGTGTAAGAAGATCAATCAATCCACCGCAATGGCCTACAGTCGAGTGAATGCACCAATGAAAATCATGTGTTCAGAACGCCCAACTGGCCAGCCCGATCCATGGATATTTTTCTTCTTGCGTTATTTTCATCAACAATGGAAATCCTTTTCGATTCCGATTGTTGCCGTGTTATCTGTATAGTGGCTGGTACCATGCGAGAGGCGTCTCATATTTGCCATTGTACAACACGCACTCTCTCTATCGCCATTGCTTATGGTCGAAATGTGTGCAGTTGCTATGAGGAGAATTTTAATTGGATTTTTCTAGGTTAATTTTTAAAAAATACTTTCTCATTGTATTTCTTTATTCCCCCTTAGTTTACTTTGTATCTCATAATTTAATGATGCGCAGCGAGTGATGGTTTATAGCGTTTTACCGTTTGAGTTGTATTCGCCTAATTGTGCTCCATCACCCCCTAACGTATGAACCATTAATTTAGGAAAAATTTTATTATTCGTCATTTGTAGTGCAGAAAATGTAAATTGCAAAAAGAAACGAACTTCCGATATTTTTTAAATAATTTAAAAAACTAGAGAAATAATTTTACTGGAAAAAAAAATTAAATTTCTAATTTTTATGTTTAATTATGAGATATCAAATATGTACTGTAAAAGTTTTCAAAAATAAGTTACAAGAACTAATTTAAAAATTACAAAAATTGAGTCAAAATCAAATTTATGTAATCCTTGCTTATATATGTAGTGCTTAATTATGCATGTATGCATATTGCTAATTAATTTCACATAATTGATGAAACTTTCTGTAAAACAGTTATAATTTAATTTTTTTTAAAATTCTTGTTCAAATAATAAGTATTTAAAAAAATAATATCTTAAAATTATCTCAAAAACCATAAATTTGTGTTTGAAACTTACTTAAAGTGGTCGGAAAAAAAAATTTCTTAATAAATTTCGCAGCTGGATAAAACATACACACATACATTGCTGCAAATAATTCCAAATGAAGCTGAATCATTTGCAGAGTTGAGCAACATCTAATATTTTTCTTTGTGCAATCGAATTTATTTTAGATTTAAATAGAAATTAGTCTAAATAGCTTATGTTCCAACTATCTAATCGTTAATTCCAGAAATATTTACAAAAAACTATTGAGAGCCAATGTAATGAAATTTTTCATGCAAGCAATTTATCTGTAAAACACATATCATCTTTTTTGGTTATAATTTTTAAGCAATTTTCTTCTCATTACTTTTTACTGTTATATCTTAATTATTCGATGCTTTAACATAAGATTCTTTTTTTTTTTATTCAAAGCTGCTTATACAGCTAAATGTTTTCATACTATTTATGAGCTTTCAACCCCATCGTGATACTTACTATTAAATAATATATTATCTTATGTGGATTATTTTTCCTTAAGATGTTGGAAATTTGAAAATTTTGAATTGATTAAAAAATTTTTTTAAAAAAATTTAGTCTGTGTTGGGGGAAATTCTTTTTTATTGAATAACTGGATTTAATATTCACATGTTCTTTCAAATGCAATTAACTGGCAGGTTCTTTTGAAGTGAGTCGATATTTGTTTTGGAGCTCTATCGTAGCTACAGTAGAGGTTCTTCTAACAGGAAGTAATTAACATATTCGTATACATCTGCAAAAGAATATATTAAAAACCTCCACAAATATTGAGCATAGTGACCACAGTTTTGCAAGAAGCAAATGAAACGCACAGCCCTTGTCAAATGTTTGACTCGAAAGTTACTTCCATACATCGTCCTTATATAGGCCGTGAAAAACCTTCTAGGGCTTTAACTTCAAATACACTCATGTCCATAAATTAAGGATAATTCAGAATCACACAGAAATTTAACTCTAAAATAAAAATTTCACCTGTAGAATTATCACACACATCTTGATGAAGAATATGCAAATTACAGGAAACCACCAGATGGCGCGGATAGTACGTCACAATGACGAGATGTAAATGAGTGGGTGAGAGAATATTAACGTCGCACTGTCTTAGCAACACGAGGGCTTTTGGCGACGGTCCGCGTAATTTTGAACTATGGTCAAGTGACGCGGACGACCCCTGAGCTGGCACCCCCTCTCCTAACTACCACACCACACCACGGGAGGACGTTTGAGCTCTCAACAGATTTAACGTGCATCTCTCCCCTACACGGCGGGTCTTTAGTGGTACTAGGATCGAACTCATGACACGCTAGCCATGATCCAACGAGAGTGTAAGAGAGGGGTATATAAGGAGTGGTGGCAAAGAAGTAAAATTGTTCTCAACCGCTTTAAAAGCCTTTCAATGCAATATCCGCATAGTTTTGCACAAAAGAAGCATTTGGATGATTTTTTACGTGGTAGAATTATCGGACGACTGGAATGTGAACGTACCGAGCTGGAAGTATCCGAGGAACTTGGAATCGCCCAGAGTGTCATCTCCAGGCTTTGGAAACGATTCCAAGATGATGGTAATGTGAGCAGATGTTACAGCACAGGTCGCCCCCGAGTTACAACGCCGAACGAGGACCGGTATTTGGCAGTTACTGCCAAAAGAAACAGACGGAGCACTGGTCAGCATCAGACCTATCTCGTCAGCTCTCCTCAGCTACCGGTACGACAGTTTCAAGGCAGACCGTGTACAGACGCTTAGGGCACATTGGTCTATATGTTCGTAGGCCTGGCAGATGTGTTCCCCTTACCGCAACTCACTGTCGCCTGTGATTAACCTGGAGTAGAGAGCATGCATTGTGGACACAGCAACAGTGGTCTTGTGTGATGTTTTCCGACGAGTCCAGGTTTAGTTTGCAGTCTGATTCTAGCCGGACTTTCATATGGAGAGCGCCAGGTACCCGTTACCACCAAGAGAACACCATTAAACGACACTGTTATGGTGGTGCAGCATGGCTCGTATGGGGAAGAATTATTCTTGGTTCCAGAACTGACCTGCCTGTTCAGAGTGTAACGATGACTGGCCACATCTATCGGGATGTCATTCTGGAACAACATGTACGTTTGTTTCGGGGCGCCATGGGTGCTGAATTTCTGTTTATGGATGACAACGCCCATCCTCACCGTGCAAACATCGTAGACGAATGCCTTCAATCGGAGGATATCACCCGTATGGATTGGCCAGCATACTCACCGCCATGCGGATCCAATAGGGCATGTGTGGGATATGCTTGGCCGACGAATTGCAGCCCGTCAACCCCCTCCCACCTGTCTACCGGAACTTCGGAGGGCATTGCTTGATGAGTGGTGTAATATTCCCCAAGATCTTATTGATAATTTGATACTCAGCTTGCGTAGGCGTTGTAAGGCCTGTATTGCATCGTCCGGGAGACATACTCCGTATTAACCATCATACTAACCATGTTATACTGTTTTTTGTAAGTAGGTTCTTTTTTGAAATTTGCTCCAGGGAGTAAAAATCACCATTTTTATTAATTATGTCAAACATATATCATCTTTTTTGTTCTTTACCTTTTGTTTAATAAATAGACTTTACAAATAAGTCAAATTTGTTTTGCTTCTGTCTCTTTCTTTGCCTGAGCTTCATTATCCTTAATATATATGGACATGAGTGTAGTTAAACCAGCGCCTTCTAGACTGTTTTAAATGCATTTTTTTTTGTCACCAAATGTGTCAAAGGTCTCACTCCTATTCATTTACTATTATTAAAAGAATTATATCTTTCTCATCCCACAAACGATCCTCCTGGTCAAAGTACCATTTCAGTAGGGAAGCAAAGTCCAACATCTCCGAAACAGCATTTTAAATCACAAATTGTATTTTTTTTTCTTTCAATTTTTAAAAGAAAGCTTAGAATTTGGAAATAATTACGTATAGTTTGTTGTAATCATCTACAAAAAATGTTGAGTAGAAAAAGTATTTATGGCTAAATATTAGGAAACTCATTTTTTAAATACTTATAACTCAGAAAAATTTTAGCATTTTGCCTTATATGAAATTTTGGCTGATTACGAGAAAAAACAAAAACAAAGTTGCTCGCAAAAACCGACATCCGTAAAATGAAAGTTATTTCTTAGAAATTAAATATTTTTATTCCTACAGTTAATTTCTTAAGGCCAGAATATTTAGTTCCATTTGGGCAACCAAAAGAATGATTGCATTTTCGCCCAGCTGAAACGAAAATTCTGAAAATGTGTGTCAGAGAGAGAGAGAGAGAGAAAGAGTTTCTTTCTTAGCTTGAAAGAAAATCAAGGGATTCTTTTTGCGTTATTAAATTATGAGTTTGAGATTAATTATTTTTTCTTCAGATTTCAATTTTTTCGACATTAGCATTGTTGAATATTGATATAATATTGTTTAAAAAAGTTATTGCTATAATTTTGTACCAAGTGATAGCATCCAGAAACTATTTTTTACTCGCTACACATTGTTAGCTATATTAAAGCTCAAAAAGACACTTAAGCATTTCATGTAATGTTAATATTAGAACACCCGCAATCTCTGTTCATTGAAATAATAAAATTCAAACAGTTTATTTTTCAATCCTTTTTGACATTTGAAGAATATGGCTCTACTCCAATATTATAATGCTATACTGACTTTTAACTTTTGACTTGTTAAAATTAAAAACAATCAAGTACCAGGGACGACTAATAGGTATGCATTACAGGCACAGGTGTTTATATTAATATTAGGATACACATTTTTTTTACATCCAAATTTATTCTAGGTTTCAATTTTTTTCAGTATGATAATTGAATTAAGAGAAATATTCTTTGACACGTAGAATTAGATGATGAAAGATATTTAGCATTAGATCCTAAAAATAAAACTTGTTGGAAAATAGCTGTCATGAAATAAAGTGTATGGGCGTGTATCTGAATATTCAATTATTATTTATAGATAACTAATTGAAAAATATTTCCAGGTACAATGCAGAAACAGGAAGTTAATATTAGGTTACCACGCTTTACAATCGATATGACTCCTCAACTAACTGGTTTACTATGGACATTAGGAATAAAAGATATTTTCTCGCCTACTGAAGCAGATCTAAGAGGTATTTCGAATGAGTTATTCCTTACCGATATCATACACAGAGCTTTAATTCAAGTGGACGAAAAAGGAAGCCTTGCTAATGCTGCAACAGTAGCCTTGGCGGAAAGAATTGGTCACGTCGATGAACAATATTTTGAAGCAAATCGTCCATTTAGTTTTCTCGTCATGGATAAAAAATCAGGAGTAGTCTTATTTATCGGACGTATAGCTAGTTTCTGAAACCGACTGGAGCAGTGAAATTTCTCATGATTTTATTATGTTGTTTCTCCTTCTTAGTAAGGAAGTCAGACAAATTTCATAATTAGAATTCAAGAACTTTCACATTTTCAACGGAACCTACCTGCTTAAATGTAAGATCCACAAGTGTATATTTATCACTGTTCTACATCTGTACATTTATTTCAATTCTAAATATAAACAAAAACTAGTTCTTAAATAAAATTTATATTATATGAAATCATCTTGTTCTTTTCAAATTTTAAAGTGTTTTAAAGTAATGAAATACTATAAAATGTGACATTTTACCCCTTTGAAATTTTCATTTAGGAGTTATATATCGTTATTCAATTTTTAGTTTTCTTCTTTCAAAAAATATTGTATTGCACTCTTAAGTTACAGATTTTTGGAATTTGTATTTTTACCATAAATAAAAATCCTAATGAATCTTTGTGAATATAGTTTTGTTAATTCCAATTAAATCTTCCTGAGAGTCATCACTTTTTTCATTTCTATTTTTTTTTCATTCAATCTGCAGAATTTCTCTTCATTTATACATATAAGAAATATTTTTTTTTACCTCCTATCTTTTGCCTCATGTTAATTCTGTTGATGCTTAAAATCCTCCTGTTGGTGGGTGTGGAGAGTAGGGTGCCGGGTCACTTCAAAATGACGTCGCTACACTGCGAAAACGAGTATTCAAAATTGAGTACAAACTGCTCTCTTTGGAATACTTCACATTCTCAAAATAGCTCCGATGCAAGCAGACTCAAATTTGAGAATCACACTTAATCAATTTTGGTAACAGTACGTACTCAGAATTGAAACTTCCCATACTCATGTTTGAATCTGGTACCGTATCAAATTTCAGAATGAAACAGCAAAATGAAAATGTAATGTACTCAGTTTGGAGTTTTTATGTTTTAAATAATGAGTATGTATGGCATTTATTTTCGAAACTGTTGTATCTAATACGAATTTTTAACAGCAAATTTTGAGGGATATAAATATGTGATACCTAAGTTGTAAATTTTATTTTCTTCCACTTATATATTATTTAATTCACATTTTATGAACTTTTTACCTCTTAACTTTGAAAATCAAAATTATTTTTGCATTTACTGTGTGAAACAAAAAGGTACGTATCATCGCAAAAGTGCCAACTTTCAAGATAATTCGCCAAGTAGACAGCTCGAATTTCGCATGTGTTGTACGCGATGAATTAGCAACCATGTACTTCGTTTTATATAATGTCGCCAATACGGTGGCTATAATACGCAAGTACCAACAAAAATACAATTTTTGGTTTTAAAAATGCAACTTCTATGTGATCATAAACTGGATATTTTCGAACTTTACCTCAAATTCAAATCTTTAAAAATAACGAAAATAGATTCGATGCAATAGTTAAACAAATGTGTAAGCAATTTAGT